>JBBPBX010070726.1:0-18511 GCA_038048925.1 Garcialebias charrua | reverse complement strand
AACGTGTTTGCTCCGGACACTCGGCTAATGTTTGTTAGCTGCTATGTCGGCTTATTACCAGTCGCGTCAGCGATATATCATTTTAAGACAGTAAATCATCCAAAACTCTCATTAATATCCCTCCCCGAATAAAAAGAATTACCTGATCGGCAGACATAATTTAAAAATACATCATTAGCAACGTGTTTGCTCCGGGCACTCGGCTAATGTTTGTTAGCTGCTATGTCGGCTTATTACCAGTCGCGTCAGCGATATATCATTTTAAGACAGTAAATCATCCAAAACTCTCATTAATATCCCTCCCCGAATAAAAAGAATTACCTGATCGCGCAGACATAATTTAAAAATACATCATTAGCAACGTGTTTGCTCCGGGCACTCGGCTAATGTTTGTTCATTCATTCAACCTTTATTTATACAGGCTAGCCTCGTTGAGTCACGGGGACTCATTTACAAGAGGGACCTGTCTCACTCACACCAAACAACCATCCACTCTCACACTCACACCTAGGGTCAATTTAGAGTCACCAATCAGCCTAACAAGCATGTTTTTTGGTCTGTGGGAGGAAACCGGAGTACCCGGAGGAAACCCACGCATGCACGGGGAGAACATGCAAACTCCACCCAGAAAGGCCCCGGACCGGGATTTGAACCGGCAACCTTCTCGCTGAGAGGCAGCAGCTCTACCAGTTGTGCCACCGTGCTGCCATTTGTTAGCTGCTATGTCGGCTTATTACCGGTTGCGTCAGCGATATATCATTTTAAGACAGTAAATCATCCAAAACTCTCATTAATATCCCTCCCCGAATAAAAAGAATTACCTGATCGCGCAGACATAATTTAAAAATACATCATTAGCAACGTGTTTGCTCCGGGCACTCGGCTAATGTTTGTTAGCTGCTATGTCGGCTTATTACCGGTTGCGTCAGCGATATATCATTTTAAGACAGTAAATCATCCAAAACTCTCATTAATATCCCTCCCCGAATAGAAAGAAACGAGATGTTACCTGATGGCGCAGACATAATTTAAAAATACATCATTAGCAACGTGGCCTGTATCGCGGCTATTGTGTTAGCTATCTGATTCGGCTAGCTTGTTAGCAGCGAACAAACATAATCTGCAGTGTATAAAGTAAAACAACATGAACTCACGTAAAATAAATAGTTTATAATCTAAAACACTACACACCTCCGATTATGTTTACACAAAGACTTACTCATCTCCTGGACAGTCTTCCGATGGTCCCTGCGTTGTTTCGACATGGTAGCTCCTGTGGGACTTTCTTCTGTAGATTTTCTTTTAAAAATAGTAGGAATAGCATCCGGTTTTAAAAGTCTTCTGAATCTTAATGGTAATCCTAAAGATTCTTTTATACCAGGTGCTGAAAACAATCGGCAGTGAAATGGTCGCTGCAGACATACGACTCCTGGAACCCACCGGTCCTTGTCTGGTCCATTCTTGACAAAGTTTGTCATCTTTTGGAAATTTGTGAAGGCTCACTTGTTCACATAGGCGGCTCCAGGGGGGAGCTAGGGGGTGCTATAGCCCCCCCTGGAAAAGTCACAGCACCCCCTTAGCACCCCCAAGAAAATATCAGATTATTTTCTTTTTCATCTGAGCTAATATTCTTTAATATGTGGTTGTTGTGATATTTGCCTTGCAAAACACAACTAATAAAAAACAACAATCAGTGATTATATCGAGTTTTAAAAAAACAATCTGATCCACCAGCTGAAGCCCAGGAAGACGAGTGATGCTCTCACCACTGACCCAGTAAGGAGCAGAAACTGGTGACATGATGCCTCTGGTTAGCCATTTTTAGCTAATACAACTTGATAAAGCTTTTCCTGGCTTGCAGTAATAATAAATGACTTATCTGGTCACATTAAATAACTACTTTTAACCAAAATCCAAAATAAACTTTTTATTAGCCTCACTGCATCTAAATTCATGCGCGTATAAAACTGAAATAATTCCTGCTCAAAGAGTTAATTTTGCCTTAGACAAGAGAATTAAGCCTTGACTGGTTCATTATTATTGCTTGTTTATTATTGTTGTTGATTTTTAGTTTGATTATTTTTGTAATAAAACTTCAAAGAGAACTTTATTCAGATGATTATTAATTTGTTCTGGTATAGAACTCCCTGTAATAATGTATTCACCTTTTAATAATCAGAATCAGTCACTGAAGTATAATCTATTAATTAAGTTGTTGTTGGTCAGTAAACTGATCAGCTGGTGCCAAACTTTAATGAATGAAAAATAAATAAAACAAAAGTAAGTGGGGCTGAGATGGAAAAAGTGGCACCCTTCTTCCTCCATCTCACCCTTCGTTATGGCTACAAGCTTCTACCCCAAGGTTGTTAGACTCATGAACCCCTAGTCTGAATTATCACTGTGAAAACAAATCACTGTAATACCATTTGGTTATGTGCTGCTGATCTCATGCTGCTGATCTATTTCATGTTGCTGTGTTCACTCGTCCTCATCTGCTCACACAGACTCATGTTCGTGCTGCTGTTGTTTGGCGCATTGTTTCGTACTAGTAGTGCTCAATGTATTTTTGTTTCAGGTCTCGGATCTTTTCTTCATTTTTCGCTACAATTTGTATTTTTGTTGGATGTAACTGGGACCCTGTGTACATAGTTTCGTTCCATCTTATGTACCACATGTGATGTGAATGACACACATTGACCTTGAGAACTGAAAGAACAAATGATCCTTCGTAGCACCCTCAGTAAAATGCTTAGCCCCTCCTTAGCACCTGCAGAAAAACATCTCTGGAGCCGCCACTGCTTGTTCACTGCTGATATTAGAACACACAAATGCACTACAACGTGACGGCATTTTTCAAGTTACACAAATAAAAGAGGCGATCCTTCAGGAAATGAATCTGTATGGCAAGCAGTTAACACACCTAATAAACGGGCAAGGCTCTGCCTTCTGCCCGTTGTGACGTTGATGACTGGTGACGACGACTGGTGATGACGTATTGCGGAAATGCGCGGAATTTCAGGGGCGTATCCCAGTAAATACCAGAGACAAATTTAGCATAATTTCGAATAAAATTTTAATATGTTTATAATTTATTATGCAAAAACGACCAGAGCTCAATGATATAAGATATATATGTTCTGACAAATATTCAAATTTACAAAATCATGTCACAATACCTTTAAGTCTGAACAGGCTGATGAGCTAACGGCTCATTTGAAGGCAGCTACGACCAAAATCGACTGCTGCTGTCATCTTGAAACAAATTCAACCTTTGAAACTTTAGAGTGGCTCATGCAAACTGTGCCATTACTTTTACATTACATTGTTAAATAATATACTGGTGAAGATGCTCAGTCGTCCAGGACATGATAAAATCAAAAAAGGCGTTCAATACAACATCAACTGGACTTTATTTGTTACAGAAGACGTTTCGACCTCTATCCAGAGGGCTTTATCAATTCAATGAGCCGACTGTGTGCGTGTGGAGTTATAACAGTCTTAGAAGTCATGCACCAACCTATGTAAATTGTATGTGTTACCTCAGCTTGCAATTTACATAGGTTGGTGCGTGACTTCTAAGACTGTTATAACTCCACACGCACACAGTCGGCTCATAGAATTGATGAAGCCCTCTGGATAGAGGTCAAAACGTCTTCTGTAACAAATAAAGTCCAGTTGATCTTGTATTGAATGCCTTTTTTGAATGTTAAATAATAGAAATCTGCTTATTTGCAAATGCAAACTGCAGTAGCAGCAGCTAGCTGTAGCACTTTTAGTGCATATTTTCTGCAAGAATATAATATTTCTACTGAATTAACCATGCAATGCAAAATGACGGAGGCCTAAAAGTTTTTAGAACTTCTACGGGAGTTTTTGTCGTAAACCAACGAGCCACGCTTGCATCCTCTGACAGTGATGCCAAACCAGAAACTGTATTCAGAACGTCTTGTAATTACCGTAGCTGACCTATATCTAATGTTTGGCACAGACTATAGACATGCAGTGAAACTTTCTTCAAGAATCAAGATTTTTTTTGCCACTTGTGAAATGAATACTCACGATAACAGTAACAGTCTAAAGCGTAGAAGACCCCCTGATGGTGGATGATCAGTACATCTCGACCCTCTATTGTTCTCAAAGAGCGCTTCGCTGCAATCAGTTCATCCTTCTTGCCAACAAAGTGAAGACCTGTGGACTGTTCTTTCTCCTCCATGGCTCTGGTGTTCAAGAACAAAATAAATAAATAAATCACAATTAATAATAATAATAATAATAATGAATTTAATTTATAACGCACTTTTCATTAACGAAAATCTCAAAGTGCTACAAAGTGCAACGAAAATCAAAGATCAAATAAAACAAGTGATAAAATCAAGTAAAATCAATGATAATATCAACTAAGATCAAAAGTAAAATCACGTGGAGGCAGAGTAGGCTCGCTTAAAAAGAAAGGTCTTTAAGATACATAATCATATGTATTTTACATAATATAAAATACATAATCATATGTATTTACAGGTCTTCCATATTAGGTGCTCATGTCTCACCATCCCATCATAAACACCGTTTGTACAACATGCTATCTCTGACGAGAGCTTCCTCTGCATCCTTGCTTGTGGACCATGTGTTTGTCACCAGGATTACGTTGCCGGCGCCTCACGTCTCAGTTGTCATCTCAAATTAAAACTACAACACCTCCAGAACCTTTTCAAGCAAGATCACGCAATAATCTCTACCTCAGAATAATTCAGTGAATATGAAGAAGAGTAAAATGATCATTCAGTGGAGCATGCAGCGACTCCGGCATGCGACCTACATGGAATGGCCCGTTCAGCCTAAAGGACATGATATGAACTCGGCTGACATCGTTCAGCTCAGAGGCCACAGTTCTACACCGTGGATTTGTGTGATCTTCATGTAGGCACTGTGCACCAAAAATATCCAGAAGCAAAGATGATTCATGTAGAGCAGCAGCAAAAGTCACCTTTCATTAAGCCTGTATCCACAAGAAAACTAACAAACAGTTGATCGTCAAGTAAACAGAGACGCAAAACAGCAAAAATGCTTAACACAAACCACCCCGCATAAAAAAAACCTCTTCCAACAAGCCTCTAAGAGGATTATTGTTTATTTTTGTCTGTCAGTTTGCATCTCTTTATACGTGTATATATATTTATTTACATTTTTGCTTGAAAGCAACAAAGCAATTTCCCTCCGATTGTGTCTTTACCTTGAAACTCAGCGGCTGTGTCTCCTTTGTCCGAATGAGCGATTGCTCTGCTGACAGCTCGGGTTTCATGGCGAGGCGGGTTCATCTCTATTATCTTCACGTGCAGGCTGTCTTCAGTCCAGCCTACTCTGGGCCTGGTTCTTATCAAACCCTGTCAGACGGGAGCATCTCTCCATTGATCTGATGACACTCAACATGTTCACCTTGTATGTGGAGTACAGCAGCTCTTTGACTGTAAATGAACATGTTTATAATAATAATAATAATCATCATTTTATTTAAAAGCGACTTTCAGGACACCCAAGGACACTTAACAAACCAACACAGTGTAATACAGAGCAAACATTATCAGCGACAAATTGAAATATAAAATACATAAAGGATATAAAATGGAAGATAACAATACATTTAGTAAAGTTAGTGATAAGCTAGTCTAAAGAGATGGTTTCTCATGTTTCCTGTTGTTGAGCATGTGTTATGAGGCAAACGTCTCAGCCTTTAATTAATATACAGTATATTATTAAATTCTAAAAGTCATTTTGTGTATCTAGAAGGCTGTGAAATGTTTATTTTAATAAAAAATAAAGATGTCAGTCCAGTCATCCCTTCGACCCATGATGATGCCACTTTGCTCTCAGTAGATTGCCTGACCCATTAGAAAGTGTCTGGGTTGCAGCAAATTTGAGAGAATAAATCTGAGATGCTTTTTAAGTCAGCCACGCCAACGCTATCACGTATACCCTCATGACCACATTGTACCCTGCAGATGATGCTTCTGTAGGCTGAGACCTCCAATAGGTAGTGTGTTACTCACCCAGCACACACACTTTTTGCCCCGCTCCCCTCAGGAAGGAGGTTGAGGAGCATTAAGTGTAGAACCACTAGACTGAGGAACAGCTTCTACCCTGAGGCTGTTAGACTCATGAATATCTAACCAGAATAATCACTGTGAAAAATCACATCATGTTGCTGCTGATCTGTTTCATGTTGCTGCTGATCTGTTTCATGTTGCTGCTGATCTGTTTCATGTTGCTGCTGATCTGTTTCATGTTGCTGCTGATCTGTTTCATGTTGCTGCTGATCTGTTTCATGTTGCTGCTGATCTGTTTCATGTTGCTGCTGATCTGTTTCATGTTGCTGCTGATCTGTTTCATGTTGCTGCTGATCTGTTTCATGTTGCTGCTGATCTGTTTCATGTTGCTGCTGATCTGTTTCATGTTGCTGCTGATCTGTTTCATGTTGCTGCTGATCTGTTTCATGTTGCTGCTGATCTGTTTCATGTTGCTGCTGATCTGTTTCATGTTGCTGCTGATCTGTTTCATGTTGCTGCTGATCTGTTTCATGTTGCTGCTGATCTGTTTCATGTTGCTGCTGATCTGTTTCATGTTGCTGCTGATCTGTTTCATGTTGCTGCTGATCTGTTTCATGTTGCTGCTGATCTGTTTCATGTTGCTGCTGATCTGTTTCATGTTGCTGCTGATCTGTTTCATGTTGCTGCTGATCTGTTTCATGTTGCTGCTGATCTGTTTCATGTTGCTGCTGATCTGTTTCATGTTGCTGCTGATCTGTTTCATGTTGCTGCTGATCTGTTTCATGTTGCTGCTGATCTGTTTCATGTTGCTGCTGATCTGTTTCATGTTGCTGCTGATCTGTTTCATGTTGCTGCTGATCTGTTTCATGTTGCTGCTGATCTGTTTCATGTTGCTGCTGATCTGTTTCATGTTGCTGCTGATCTGTTTCATGTTGCTGCTGATCTGTTTCATGTTGCTGCTGATCTGTTTCATGTTGCTGCTGATCTGTTTCATGTTGCTGCTGATCTGTTTCATGTTGCTGCTGATCTGTTTCATGTTGCTGCTGATCTGTTTCATGTTGCTGCTGATCTGTTTCATGTTGCTGCTGATCTGTTTCATGTTGCTGCTGATCTGTTTCATGTTGCTGCTGATCTGTTTCATGTTGCTGCTGATCTGTTTCATGTTGCTGCTGATCTGTTTCATGTTGCTGCTGATCTGTTTCATGTTGCTGCTGATCTGTTTCATGTTGCTGCTGATCTGTTTCATGTTGCTGCTGATCTGTTTCATGTTGCTGCTGATCTGTTTCATGTTGCTGCTGATCTGTTTCATGTTGCTGCTGATCTGTTTCATGTTGCTGCTGATCTGTTTCATGTTGCTGCTGATCTGTTTCATGTTGCTGCTGATCTGTTTCATGTTGCTGCTGATCTGTTTCATGTTGCTGCTGATCTGTTTCATGTTGCTGCTGATCTGTTTCATGTTGCTGCTGATCTGTTTCATGTTGCTGCTGATCTGTTTCATGTTGCTGCTGATCTGTTTCATGTTGCTGCTGATCTGTTTCATGTTGCTGCTGATCTGTTTCATGTTGCTGCTGATCTGTTTCATGTTGCTGCTGATCTGTTTCATGTTGCTGCTGATCTGTTTCATGTTGCTGCTGATCTGTTTCATGTTGCTGCTGATCTGTTTCATGTTGCTGCTGATCTGTTTCATGTTGCTGCTGATCTGTTTCATGTTGCTGCTGATCTGTTTCATGTTGCTGCTGATCTGTTTCATGTTGCTGCTGATCTGTTTCATGTTGCTGCTGATCTGTTTCATGTTGCTGCTGATCTGTTTCATGTTGCTGCTGATCTGTTTCATGTTGCTGCTGATCTGTTTCATGTTGCTGCTGATCTGTTTCATGTTGCTGCTGATCTGTTTCATGTTGCTGCTGATCTGTTTCATGTTGCTGCTGATCTGTTTCATGTTGCTGCTGATCTGTTTCATGTTGCTGCTGATCTGTTTCATGTTGCTGCTGATCTGTTTCATGTTGCTGCTGATCTGTTTCATGTTGCTGCTGATCTGTTTCATGTTGCTGCTGATCTGTTTCATGTTGCTGCTGATCTGTTTCATGTTGCTGCTGATCTGTTTCATGTTGCTGCTGATCTGTTTCATGTTGCTGCTGATCTGTTTCATGTTGCTGCTGATCTGTTTCATGTTGCTGCTGATCTGTTTCATGTTGCTGCTGATCTGTTTCATGTTGCTGCTGATCTGTTTCATGTTGCTGCTGATCTGTTTCATGTTGCTGCTGATCTGTTTCATGTTGCTGCTGATCTGTTTCATGTTGCTGCTGATCTGTTTCATGTTGCTGCTGATCTGTTTCATGTTGCTGCTGATCTGTTTCATGTTGCTGCTGATCTGTTTCATGTTGCTGCTGATCTGTTTCATGTTGCTGCTGATCTGTTTCATGTTGCTGCTGATCTGTTTCATGTTGCTGCTGATCTGTTTCATGTTGCTGCTGATCTGTTTCATGTTGCTGCTGATCTGTTTCATGTTGCTGCTGATCTGTTTCATGTTGCTGCTGATCTGTTTCATGTTGCTGCTGATCTGTTTCATGTTGCTGCTGATCTGTTTCATGTTGCTGCTGATCTGTTTCATGTTGCTGCTGATCTGTTTCATGTTGCTGCTGATCTGTTTCATGTTGCTGCTGATCTGTTTCATGTTGCTGCTGATCTGTTTCATGTTGCTGCTGATCTGTTTCATGTTGCTGCTGATCTGTTTCATGTTGCTGCTGATCTGTTTCATGTTGCTGCTGATCTGTTTCATGTTGCTGCTGATCTGTTTCATGTTGCTGCTGATCTGTTTCATGTTGCTGCTGATCTGTTTCATGTTGCTGCTGATCTGTTTCATGTTGCTGCTGATCTGTTTCATGTTGCTGCTGATCTGTTTCATGTTGCTGCTGATCTGTTTCATGTTGCTGCTGATCTGTTTCATGTTGCTGCTGATCTGTTTCATGTTGCTGCTGATCTGTTTCATGTTGCTGCTGATCTGTTTCATGTTGCTGCTGATCTGTTTTATGTTGCTGCTGATCTGTTTCATGTGGCTGCTGATCTGTTTTCATGTTGCTGCTGTAGTGATACACCTAGCCTCTGATATTTCTGTCTTGACCTTCAAGTACACCTCTCCACATCTCTCTGAAACTCTAAGTGTTACACCTTCTTGAAGCCCTCAAGGAGACAAATTGACACTTATATTTTGGTTAACAATTATTATGAATTAATGGACACTAATTAATCAGATTGAACTTTCTCTTTAATGTGTGTTAATTCAGAATTGATCAAACAGTATTTTTGTCATTTCAATGATGATTTTACTAAACTGGTATATTTTAAATATGACAAAGTTAAGAGAACATCTCAGAATGATCATGCTTTGAACTGTCTGCTCTAGGCAGAATAAGTGTCGAAAGTTGAAGGAACAATCCTTCGTATTTGTTTGAACTGTTTTTGTTTCAAAGGAAAAGTGCTAGACATAGCTTGCTTTCGGTCTCCCGTCCTTTCTAAAAACAATGAATCAGTTCTCAAAACAAAGTACTGACTTGTGCACATGCACCTGCATCTTCTCACGTATGTTTTCTATGTTTTGTCTACCCTATCATCTGTCACTCAAACTCACTCATTTGCAAAGTCACACCCTCTCTAGGGGTGCAACAACCAATCAGCAGGAAGTATGTGACTAAGTCACACCCCCTTCTTAAGGGGCACTTCCTGCATTCTGGGTTAGTGTTTCGAGGAGAACGAACTGTCAACTTGCTCTCTCCTCTGGAAAAGCTGGAGACGGCCCGGTCATTGTGTCAACGACCCACGTCTCCGCTAGGATCATAGTAAAGCCTTACTGTGATCCTGTCACTCTTCTGGAAGAATTTGTTTTCTAGAGTTTTATTTTGAAAGTCAGTCTGTGCGCTTGACCGTTGGTCCCTGCCGAGGGAGGCGAGTTCCTCGTATCGTGAATCAGCACACTCACGCTGAAGTCCAACTGGACGGCCACTGGACAAACCCATCCACGTGTGTGTCCACAAACTTCTCCACTCTTGTCTCCAAGAGACGAACCTTCAACAGGTAACGAGCCGTGGTGTGTTTGAGCGTGCGGGAGCCCAGCAGTCTGCTCGTGTGGGGGAAACGGTGTCACCCAGTCTGGTTCAAAGTAACCAACTTTAGCTTAACTTAGCTTCCAGTATTCCTTCCTCCTATTTCTTATTTTCATAAGCATTTAATCTGTCAAGTAATGTGCCAACAGTTAAGTTTTAATTGTCTGTTTGTTTTAATTTGAATTCTTGTCAACGTAGTTATTAAATCAGAGCTAATATCGATACAAATGTTTAATGTAATTCTTGTGATAGTTTCAATAAAAGGTCTATTTTTTTGGTAGACCAACATAAATTGAAGTCTAAGCGTGAAATTACATTTCTGATTAATCACAGTAAAAACAATTTAGTATCGGAAAAAGGAAGAACTCGCACTTTGGTGGCAGTTTGTGCAAGATTAAAGTCTGCTAAACTGCGCATCCAATAATGGTGGCTCAGTAAGTGTTTAAATACCTTACAAGCATCATTATTATTCTATTACAATTGGTGGCTCGTCCGAGTTCCTAGAACGTTTATTAAGTTGTTTTGTGTAGTTTATTTTTGTTACGGTGTCGTGGCATAGTTTGCATCCTGGTGGTGGACTTATGGAGTGGTTTTGGCTGGTGAGTGTCTCAGAGATTGCTATAGTGGCATTGTCTGGTGCGTTTTCCCGTTAGAATTATTCTTTTCTTTCACTTTTGAACGTGGGTTTTGGAGCTGCGGATGAATGAATGTTTGTTTTTGTGAGACGTTTCATTACGTGTCGCGAGGCTGCATGCATTTTTTCGTTTTGTGACCGCCGAGTCACACTGCTTCATTTTCTTACATCTGCGATTTACTGTTAAACGTCTGTTTCACTCTTTGCTGCTCCATTTTTACCTAATCTGTTACAACGTGTTTGCCGAGGTTCGGGAAAAACTGCGGTAAAGTGAGCCTGCACTCGGCTCCGTGAGCCCTCACTGGCGTATTTGTGCGCGTTTACAAGACCTACTACGGTAACGCCCCTGTGAAGCGCTGCTTGTGGCTTTTCAAAATAAAAGCTGAAAATAGACGTTGTCAATAGATGAAAAATACATGAATAAAGGCTGTTTATAGTAGAAAATAATTAAATTAAATCTGAAGCTGTTATATTTTCCCCAAAATAAATAAATAAAAGCTGTATTCAAATAAACGTGTATTCATTATGTGAGAATGTCAATTCCCCCACCCCCATAAAATAAAACTGCTTGATACTTTGCCCCCCCACCCCAATTGATGAAAAGTACATGAATAAAAGCTGTTTATAGTAGAAAATAATTAAATTAAATCTGAAGCTGTTATATTTCCCCCCAAAATAAATAAATATAGTAGAAAATAATTAAATTAAATCTGAATCTGTTATATTTTCCCCCCAAAATAAATAAATAAAAGCTGTATTCAAATAAACGTGTATTCATTATGTGAGAATGTCAATTCCCCCACCCCCATAAAAATAAAACTGCTTGATACTTTGCCCCCCGTGTGCACCCCCCGTGTGCACCCCCCCGTGTTGCTCATTAAGTTGAATGAATGCCTTCCAAAGTTGCACAGTTCAGTTTGTATTTTATTTACTAAGTTTAAACCACTTTACTTCCAAAACAAACCACCTCTGAAAATTTTTCTAATTTGGCATACTGTGAGAAAACAATTACACATGCAGAATTTCACTTTCAAAGTTGAACATAGTTCATAGCATTAAAGGAGCTGTATGTAACTTTTCTAACAATGTATTGTTAACATATTTCTTCACTCTGTTACTACCTCCTCTCACTTCAGGTTGACTTTAGAGGACCCTAAGATGTTGCTCACCAACTTTGAGCAACTTCTGATTTGGACTTTCAAAATAAATCACCTCCAAAGTTGGACATTGTTCATTGTGATATACACAAATTGCTGACTTAATTGCTGGACAACATTTCGATTTCACGCACCACGCTCACTTCAGGTTGACTCTAGAGAACCCCAAGATGTTGCTCACCAACTTTGAGCAACTTCTGATTTGGACTTTCAAAATAAATCACCTCCAAAGTTGGACATTGTTCATTGTGATATACACAAGTTGCTGACTTCATTGCTGGACAACATTTCGATTCCACGCACCACACTCACTTCAGGTTGACTTTAGAGGACCCCAAGATGTTGCTGACCAACTTTGAGCAACTTCTGATTTGGACTTTCAAAATAAATCACCTCCAAAGTTGGACATTGTTCATTGTGATATACACAAGTTGCTGACTTCATTGCTGGACAACATTTCGATTCCACGCACCACGCTCACTTCAGGTTGACTTTAGAGGACCCCAAGATGTTGCTGACCAACTTTGAGCAACTTCTGATTTGGACTTTCAAAATAAATCACCTCCAAAGTTGGACATTGTTCATTGTGATATACACAAGTTGCTGACTTCATTGCTGGACAACATTTCGATTCCACGCACCACACTCACTTCAGGTTGACTTTAGAGGACCCCAAGATGTTGCTGACCAACTTTGAGCAACTTCTGATTTGGACTTTCAAAATAAATCACCTCCAAAGTTGGACATTGTTCATTGTGATATACACAAGTTGCTGACTTCATTGCTGGACAACATTTCGATTCCACGCACCACGCTCACTTCAGGTTGACTTTAGAGGACCCCAAGATGTTGCTGACCAACTTTGAGCAACTTCTGATTTGGACTTTCAAAATAAATCACCTCCAAAGTTGGACATTGTTCATTGTGATATACACAAGTTGCTGACTTCATTGCTGGACAACATTTCGATTCCACGCACCACGCTCACTTCAGGTTGACTTTAGAGGACCCCAAGATGTTGCTCACCAACTTTGAGCAACTTCTGATTTGGACTTTCAAAATAAATCACCTCCAAAGTTGGACATTGTTCATTGTGATATACACAAGTTGCTGACTTCATTGCTGGACAACATTTCGATTCCACGCACCACGCTCACTTCAGGTTGACTTTAGAGGACCCCAAGATGTTGCTGACCAACTTTGAGCAACTTCTGATTTGGACTTTCAAAATAAATCACCTCCAAAGTTGGACATTGTTCATTGTGATATACACAAGTTGCTGACTTCATTGCTGGACAACATTTCGATTCCACGCACCACGCTCACTTCAGGTTGACTTTAGAGGACCCCAAGATGTTGCTCACCAACTTTGAGCAACTTCTGATTTGGACTTTCAAAATAAATCACCTCCAAAGTTGGACATTGTTCATTGTGATATACACAAGTTGCTGACTTCATTGCTGGACAACATTTCGATTCCACGCACCACGCTCACTTCAGGTTGACTTTAGAGGACCCCAAGATGTTGCTCACCAACTTTGAGCAACTTCTGATTTGGACTTTCAAAATAAATCACCTCCAAAGTTGGACATTGTTCATTGTGATATACACAAGTTGCTGACTTCATTGCTGGACAACATTTCGATTCCACGCACCACGCTCACTTCAGGTTGACTTTAGAGGACCCCAAGATGTTGCTGACCAACTTTGAGCAACTTCTGATTTGGACTTTCAAAATAAATCACCTCCAAAGTTGGACATTGTTCATTGTGATATACACAAGTTGCTGACTTCATTGCTGGACAACATTTCGATTCCACGCACCACGCTCACTTCAGGTTGACTTTAGAGGACCCCAAGATGTTGCTCACCAACTTTGAGCAACTTCTGATTTGGACTTTCAAAATAAATCACCTCCAAAGTTGGACATTGTTCATTGTGATATACACAAGTTGCTGACTTCATTGCTGGACAACATTTCGATTCCACGCACCACGCTCACTTCAGGTTGACTTTAGAGGACCCCAAGATGTTGCTCACCAACTTTGAGCAACTTCTGATTTGGACTTTCAAAATAAATCACCTCCAAAGTTGGACATTGTTCATTGTGATATACACAAGTTGCTGACTTCATTGCTGGACAACATTTCGATTCCACGCACCACTCTCACTTCAGGTTGACTCTAGAGGACCCCAGGATGTTGCTCACCAACTTTCAGCAACATCAAATGTGTACTTTCAAAATAAAGCACCATTGTTTACACATTGAAGTAAAAGAAAAACCATTACAATCAGAATAATTCATACCAGAAATAAAAGTGTTTATTACAAAAGTCAACAAAAGTAAAAGTCAAAGTCAACTTTATTGTCAGAACTGCAATACTGTATGTACAGGACATACACAGGATTGAAATTGCGTTTTTCTCAGTCCCTCGGTGCAACAGTAACCATTTAAACACTAAAACACTAAAACATTTAATAAACATAAGCATAAAATAGTAAAAGTGTAACACTGTCCTTAGTTTTTTCATAGTAGTATAAAAGTATGAAAAATTTACACCAACACTAAAACTAAAACACTAAACATTTAATTAACATAAGCATAAGATGAAATAATAAAAGTGTGATACTGTACTGTCCTGAGTTTTTGCATACAAGGTAGCCCTCTAGTTACGTCAGGGATAGGGACCTACGTGTGTGACTTAGGTCGATTTTGTCGTACCTCGCGGACCAAAAACACCTGCCTGTCGTAGGTCCGCGTTTCTGACATAGGTCGCGGCTATACCGCTAACGGAGCGCCGCACACATATTTAATGGCATGAGACTGAACAAGCAGACATACTAGGCCATGAACATGCACAGAACTGTACAGTAAATGAATACTGTACTGTACAATAAATAAAAAATATAATGTCTTACTTTGAGCTGGTCAAAGCCTGCCTTCGTCTTTTAGTATTTAGCTCGGGTGCGAGCTCCCCCAGCTTCCTTACGCTCCACACGCACACACGTGGACAAAACTGTTTAAAAGAATGACTGTTAGCTTCTTAACTTCATACATTTGGAGCCATAAAAAAAAAAAACTTACTGAAAGCCGTTTCTCCGCGATGTCCTCCATCCAAAACAACTGCTCAGCGTTAGCTACGGTTAGGCCCCGCTATTAGCAGCACTGGTTAGCATGTCAGTTCATTCAAAAAGGCTGTCGGCTTTGTATCTCCGCGTTAGCTCGGTGTCCCCCGACTGCCAGGCGGACATTTGCGGCGAGCTCCCGGCCGTAGATGGCCCCTCCGCGGCATGTCGGCTCGGTATCTTCGCCTGTGTTTGCTGCTCTGTTAGCTGCTGTCGTTAGCATCTCGGGCGGCGTTGTTGGAGCCATCGCGGGGCGATCCGCGGCTGCTCAGGCATCGGCTTTGTATCTCCGCATTAGCTCGGTGTCCCCCGACTGCCAGGCGGACATTTGCGGCGAGCTCCCGGCCGTAGATGGCCCCTCCGCGGCATGTCGGCTCGGTATCTTCGCCTGTGTTTGCTGCTCTGTTAGCTGCTGTCGTTAGCATCTCGGGCGGCGTTGTTGGAGCCATCGCGGGGCGATCCGCGGCTGCTCAGGCATCGGCTTTGTATCTCCGCATTAGCTCGGTGTCCCCCGACTGCCAGGCGGACATTTGCGGCGAGCTCCCGGCCGTAGATGGCCCCTCCGCGGCATGTCGGCTCGGTATCTTCGCCTGTGTTTGCTGCTCTGTTAGCTGCTGTCGTTAGCATCTCGGGCGGCGTTGTTGGAGCCATCGCGGGGCGATCCGCGGCTGCTCAGGCATCGGCTTTGTATCTCCGCATTAGCTCGGTGTCCCCCGACTGCCAGGCGGACATTTGCGGCGAGCTCCCGGCCGCAGATGGCCTCTCCGCGGCATGTCGGCTCGGTGTCTTCGCCTGTGTTAGCTGCTTTGTTAGCTGCTGTCGTTAGCATGTCGGGCGGCGTTGTGGCCGCCGATCGCGGGGCGATCCGCGGCTGCTCCTCCGGACCTGAGACGTCCACAGAGTTGACCGAGTGTTTCCAGCAAATTTATCCGTATGAGGCAACCCTGAACGGACACACGGTCCTCTAAAGCCAGCTGACAGGAGCGTCTAGAGCTCCATTCTTCTTCTTCTTCTATAGAGGTTATTGGCGGTTGGCGAACTCAAATTAAGCGCATTACCGCCACCAACTGGAGCTCCATTGACCGCAGTAGACGACCGGAAACGACCGGAAGTTGCGTAAATACGATCAAATTGTAATTAAAAACGAAATATTAATAATTATACTTTATTTATAAAGCCATTTAAAACAACCACAGCTGCAACAAAGTGCTATACACATGAAATTAATAACATTTAAACACAAAAAAAAAAAAAAAAATAATAATTTTTTTTTTTTTTTAATCATATTTTTATTAAATATGATAAAATCGTAAGTCTGAGTTGCCGTAGGTCGCAGGTGACGTAGGTCGAGGGTTTGCTGTAGTAGTATAAAAAAATGTCTAAAAAAGTATACTGTAACTGTAAAATAAACTAAACGTTCTAGCATTGACATTTGCAAAGAGTGGCAAAGCAGCATATGAGTTAATGTACACAGTATATGTATGAGGTAGTAGTTGATGTTGGTAAAGTGGCAAAAGTGGCATATGCAGTAAGGCACATTGGCCATCCTTAAATAAGGCTGGTCAGAGAATACTGTATATGTATCAGCAGTGGTGTAGATATTAAAGTAGTGTAAATGTAAGCAGTAGTAAAACTATCTAAAGTAATTTTTATTAACCATGAAAACATTTCTACAAAAACTTATACCTGTATCAGTTTTCAAGTACAAGCAGTTCCAGTCATTTTCTCTGGCTTATTACAGGACTTCTCTGTAATCTGTCTCCATACAATTTACCTGAAAATAGCCAGTGAAGGTGCATAAACGAAGTTAATTACAACGGTCATTAAAAATAGAAATATTTTTTTGTGTTACTGTGATAAAAAAGTTACATTATTCAAAAAGAAGGGTACCAAGGCTCACAATATTGGAGCACTGAACGTTGGTTTCAAGCACACAATGGACAGTTCCAGTAGTTTGCTCTTGCTAGTTCCAGGACTTTGTCACTGAAACGTAGGCACTGCTCGTGGAACCATTTCTCACATGAGTCACACTGGATCTGAAGAAATAGATAGAAAACTCATTTAGTATGGTACAAAATAATGCGTTTAGTCCCATATTAACATTACATTTTCACATTCTTTTAACAATTCATTATCTTCTAGAAAAACAACCTAAAACAAGTACAGTAATTGCCAGTAAGGCTTTAACTTTCAAACTTTTGTTTGGTAGCAGTTGAGATTTGATGTTGTACCAGTACTTCGATACAAACTGTCGTTCCACCTCATATACCACTTGATGCGATTGACAATAAAGATACTCGAATCGTAAACTATTATCTACAGCATGCTATAAAATCCACCTGTATTACATTGAATAATTTACATTTGTTGTGACACTCAGTGGTGGATAAAGTACCGGTACTCAAACATTGTACATAAGTACAAGTACAAATAAATAGACAAAAATGTACTCTAGTCATAGTTGAAGTACCATATTAATATTTTTATTTAAGTATTTTTAAAATTACTTGCTGTATGTATTACCTAATGCAATGGTCTCCAATATCATTAAGTGTGCCTACTGTAAGTCTATTTTCTGCAATACATTAATAGTTTTGTGTCATTTTAATGACCAATGCTGCAGATAATACATGTTTTTATTGTGTTTGCTCTGTGACACAGTTCACACTTGGACTTGTGATTCTTCAGAATTTCAGTGATGACATGCAGAGATAAATGTCATTAAGCGAAAATAATAAAGATGAATGATTCTACCTTTGAAAGTTTTTATTTAAAGCTGCAGTATGTAGCTTTTTTTATGAACATATTTCTTCACTCTGTCACTACCTCCTGACAGACTGATGTTAGCCAGGTAATCTCTGAAAAAAAAAATATATATATTGTCCCCTTGCTTCTCCAGGTGGTAAATAAGCATTTCTAAAAAGAAAAGGTGACCCACCATTTTCCAGCCAATAAAAACAGAGTTTGTAACCAGCCAATAAAAACAGAGCTTGAATTTGAATCAGCCAATAAAAACAGAGCTTGAATTTGAAATTTAACAGACCACAAGGGGGCAGAGCGGGATCAGAATGCTTTGCCTGTTGAAAATATTTCTAAGTTCTGCAGTTCTACAGAAACTGCATACTGTACCTTTAACACAAAGTAAAACCAATGTGTCATTTTAACTGCAGTAAACACATTATCATTCAATGGACCAACTCCCCTCTCGACATCAGTTACTTTCAAACTAATGAGAAATCAAAAAGCTGTAACTTACTTACTGTAACACATTACAGTATAGAAATGTAGTGAACTGGAAAGTACAGATACTTCATGTAAAATTTTGTTGAGTAAAAGCAAAAGTACCCACATTTAATTATCTTTAATTAAGGTACCGATATATGAAAAATCTACTTAAGTACACTAACAAAGTACTTGTACTTAAATACATCCCACCACTGGTGATACTACAAT
>JBBPBX010070725.1:0-18512 GCA_038048925.1 Garcialebias charrua | reverse complement strand
GCTCTCTCCACAAAAGCAAATTGCTCTGTCCATTCCGGCTGAAAAGTACGATAATCCTCGTCTTGTTTTCGTTTAGCCGCCATCTTCATCACACGGGTTTCTACAACAAGCTAGCTGCTAGGAGGGATGTTTACTTCCTGATCAGTCACCCGCGGACAGCTGTGATTGGCTCTAGTCAGTGCCAGTCACCCACGGACAGCTGTGATTGGCTCCAGCCACTCGCGGCCATGTTTTATATTTTTATCGGCTTTTAAAAAAAAATATTATTAAAGATTTGTCTGAGAGCCATATGCAGCCATCAAAAGAGTCATATATGACTCGCGAGCCATAGGTTCCCGACCCCTGACTAGAACAAAGTCAAGAAACAGAAACAGTTTAAAACTAGGATGACTCGCCTCTTAGCTTTTGAGCTAGCAGTTAGCACAACACGGTCGGGTCACGTGGCTCAAATAAAACACTTAAAATAAAGCATGTGAAACCCACAAACGACCAGAATACAACGCTAGCAAACAGTTTAAAGAGCAGAAGAAACCAGTTCGTAGTAAGTGCGAATCGTAGGGTTAAAATTTTAATTTCTCTGAAGTGAACTCTCTGCCAATCAACCGGAATTCCCACTTTCATCTGCACAAACAAGCACATAACAGTTTGAAGAGTTTACTTACAGTGCAAGAAGTTAATCCACCGAAGGAGATCTCTCTGTAGCTGCTTCCTGCAGCTCGAACGTCGCCCTAACTGAAAACTGGTTTGAAAAAAAGCGCGGCGCAAATGAACATCCACTCAGAGGGCTGATTCAAATGAGGCAGGCGGAGCAATCCAAAACGCCTGAAGCACCTACGTACCACGAATCACGGCCGGACCCAATACGTTGCACTGTAGGGGGTCGCTCGAGTGTCGGCTGATCCCTGCTCCGGAGCAGAGCTGGGACTGAGGTGCAAAACGTACACACGCAGAGCGGATGAAGGGCGGAGCAAAACGAGGTCCGCCCCGGAGTCCTCTGCTATGAGGGACAGCTGTTATTTTATCATTTTTATGCATTTTTTTATTTTTAACAATTAATTTATTCAGAAATCACTGTTTTTGCTCAATACCGTTCAGGTCTTTTGACCCACCCGCACCAAACTTACGTCAAACTACTCTCCAAGACCAGGCCTATGAGGTACAGCTGTTCTTTTATCATTTTTATGCATTTTGTAATTTTTAACAATTAATTAATTCAGAAATCACTGTTTTTGCTCAATACCGTTCAGGTCTTTTGACCCACCCGCACCAAACTTACGTCAAACTACTCTCCAAGACCAGGCCTATGAGGTACAGCTGTTCTTTTATCATTTTTATGCATTTTGTAATTTTTAACAATTAATTAATTCAGAAATCACTGTTTTTGCTCAATACCGTTCAGGTCTTTTGACCCACCCGCACCAAACTTACGTCAAACTACTCTCCAAGACCAGGCCTATGAGGTACAGCTGTTCTTTTATCATTTTTATGCATTTTTTAATTTTTAACAATTAATTAATTCAGAAATCACTGTTTTGCTCAATAGCGTTCAGGTCTTTTGACCCACCCGCACCAAACTTACGTCAAACTACTCTCCAAGACCAGGCCTATGAGGTACAGCTGTTCTTTTATCATTTTTATGCATTTTGTAATTTTTAACAATTAATTTATTCAGAAATCACTGTTTTTGCTCAATACCGTTCAGGTCTTTTGACCCACCCGCACCAAACTTACGTCAAACTACTCTCCAAGACCAGGCCTATGAGGTACAGCTGTTCTTTTATCATTTTTATGCATTTTGTAATTTTTAACAATTAATTAATTCAGAAATCACTGTTTTGCTCAATAGCGTTCAGGTCTTTTGACCCACCCGCACCAAACTTACGTCAAACTACTCTCCAAGACCAGGCCTATGAGGTACAGCTGTTCTTTTATCATTTTTATGCATTTTGTAATTTTTAACAATTAATTAATTCAGAAATCACTGTTTTGCTCAATACCGTTCAGGTCTTTTGACCCACCCGCACCAAACTTACGTCAAACTACTCTCCAAGACCAGGCCTATGAGGTACAGCTGTTCTTTTATCATTTTTATGCATTTTTTAATTTTTAACAATTAATTAATTCAGAAATCACTGTTTTTGCTCAATACCGTTCAGGTCTTTTGACCCACCCGCACCAAACTTACGTCAAACTACTCTCCAAGACCAGGCCTATGAGGTACAGCTGTTCTTTTATCATTTTTATGCATTTTTTAATTTTTAACAATTAATTAATTCAGAAATCACTGTTTTTGCTCAATAGCGTTCAGGTCTTTTGACCCACCCGCACCAAACTTACGTCAAACTACTCTCCAAGACCATGCCTATGAGGTACAGCTGTTCTTTTATCATTTTTATGCATTTTGTAATTTTTAACAATTAATTAATTCAGAAATCACTGTTTTTGCTCAATAGCGTTCAGGTCTTTTGACCCACCCGCACCAAACTTACGTCAAACTACTCTCCAAGACCAGGCCTATGAGGTACAGCTGTTCTTTTATCATTTTTATGCATTTTGTAATTTTTAACAATTAATTAATTCAGAAATCACTGTTTTTGCTCAATAGCGTTCAGGTCTTTTGACCCACCCGCACCAAACTTACGTCAAACTACTCTCCAAGACCAGGCCTATGAGGTACAGCTGTTCTTTTATCATTTTTATGCATTTTTTAATTTTTAACAATTAATTTATTCAGAAATCACTGTTTTTGCTCAATACCGTTCAGGTCTTTTGACCCACCCGCACCAAACTTACGTCAAACTACTCTCCAAGACCAGGCCTATGAGGTACAGCTGTTCTTTTATCATTTTTATGCATTTTTTAATTTTTAACAATTAATTTATTCAGAAATCACTGTTTTTGCTCAATACCGTTCAGGTCTTTTGACCCACCCGCACCACCCTTACCAAAAAGAAGTATACTTTAAGTATATGTTGTTAAGTATACTTAAGTATATAAAGTATATGTCTCTAAGTGTACTTTTAAGTATACTCGCAGTTTACTTACAATAAACTTTTTTTGTACTAAATTGGCCCATTTTAGTATACTTAAAGTATACTAGGAGTACACTTTTTATTAGACTTCCAATGTACTTATAGTGTACTTCAAGTTCATATTTTAGTTTATTGAAGTATACTTAAAGTATACTAGTAGTACACTTTTTATTAGACTTCCAATGTACTTATAGTGTACTTCAAGTTCATATTTTAGTTTATTGAAGTATACTTAAAGTATACTAGTAGTACACTTTTTATTAGACTTCCAATGTACTTATAGTGTACTTCAAGTTCATATTTTAGTTTATTGAAGTATACTTAAAGTATACTAGTAGTACACTTTTAATTAGACTTCCAGTGTACTTCAAGTTCATATTTTAGTTTATTGAAGTATACTTAAAGTATAACACTAGTATACTTTTCTTTATACTCCAAATGCACTTGTTATATACTTCTAGTTCATACTTTAGTTTATTACAGTATACTTAAAGTATACCACTAGTACACTTTTTCATATACTTCCAATGCACTTGTTATTTACTTCTAGTTTACAGTTTATTTTATCATTTAAGTTAAAATTTTTGAATTTCTAAAACTAATACCATGTTGTCATTGTAATTGTTATGTTACACTTGTAAGTTTGCTTAAAAATACTTGCACAATACTATTTACAGTATACCGGTATGCTAAAAAATATTTTTTAAAGTATTCTGAAAGATGTGTTTACAAAGTCATAAAACAAGGTCTTGAGAACTTCAATATTTTTATATAAAATTAAGGTGCAGCTCAAAAACAGTTTACAAAACAGCAGCAATTAAAATGAATCCCTTTCCAGTTTTAAAAATTGAAAAGGAAAAGGTGCACATTTGCATTTCAAAGTGTAAACATGAAGTCCAGAACACAATGTAAAAATGTGTGCATTTGCTTAAACAAAGCAAAAATAGTGTCTCCAACTGGAAACTGAAGTCTTTCCTTTTCAGAAGGCATCTTCACATCTTTGGGGGGGATAAGAAAAAAAAAAAGTTCACCGGTAGTTGTTTATGTTGCTTTTTTTCTTCTTCTTATGACTCTTCGCACATCTTGCATGGTGGTGTCAGGGAACTTTGGCTTGGTGTAGACTGAAAAAAAAAAAACACCAAAAAAACAGAAATTACTCCAATGTTATGTTATTCTATCATCAGTGTAATTACTCTCACATCAAACATATCCTTAAAATATGTCTCTAGGTTTCACGAGTGATAAACAATAACTTATTATTAAAGGGAACCACAATTACTTTTAAACATTTGACTTTATTTGATAAACTTTTATTTTAACTGTAAAAATACTGTAGGGTGGTTTAGTTTTGTACATTTTTAAAATATATTTTCATGTGTTAAAATATACACATGTTAAAATATACTTTAAAAATTTACAAAACTAAACACCCTACAGTATTTTTACAGTCATTGTTTTACAGTTAAAACAATGACTAATTAAAGTCTAATGTTAAAAGTAATTGTGGTTACCTTTAAAAAAAAAGATATTTTTGATTTAACAACTACAAATAATACCCGTAACCTGCATTTAACTTTGATTGTAAACTGTTTTTTTATTATAGAGCACATAACCAAATCCAATCTAATCCATATGGTATCAGTGAATGGCATTTTTAGGTGATTGTATCAGAATCTGCATCATAAACCGTGAGGAGCATGGAACATTCCAGTAATTTGTTCATAAAACGAGAAAAAACATTAGGAATGTATTTTAGAATGAGTTTTGTCCTAAATTATATACTCACCAAGTATCAAGCTTTGTGTTGTCCAAAGGCTTTGACTCCACATCTTTATGAGCCCCCGATTGCCTCCCAGTCAAACTTCAATTGGCCAATAACTCTCTCCCGTAGATGAGCACTGCAAGATCTCCAACCAGCAAGGCTGAGCTGGTCCGTAGAGACTTCACCTTTCGCCTTGGACTTCTACATCCGGCACAACAGGCACCTGCAAAACACATGGATCTTGTTAACCAAATAATGATTAAACATTCATTTACAGTACAGTATTTGGAAATCTATAGTATATATTCATCTTTGCAATGAATATGTCTAAGCCTATTTTCTATAGCTTTATTGCATACCATCAAGGGGTATCATATCACTTATCTATCATTTATGTGTGCAATCAAAAGATGTAGAAATAAATTGTATTGTAATGATTTCCAAATGGATCAATAACATATAGTATCCATGCATTCAGTTAATTACCATGTCATCAGGGTCAGACAACACTTGAACAGAGATGGGTGGAGCAACAAGTGTACAGCTGGTGTTGAGTGGATGGAAGCAACGCTGAGATCCGATCGCCACATCTTTAGACTTTTTCACAACTGCTAGAAGCTCTGTAAAAGAAAAAGAAAAAACAAGGGGCAAATGAACAAAAATTGTGTGTCACTATACAGTACAGGATGTCGTGAGACCATTCAAAATTTACATTAGTCATTTGTGCAATGAAGAGCTGAGATATAAAGGAGGAACAGGAAGTAGAAGACAAGGCATTCTCCATTTCCACATCTGGTTTTAAAAATCAGTGTCTTAATTGCTTTACTCAAACTACTTAGAAATTACCTCTCAAGGCTAGGTTCTGAGTCCGATCCAGTTGTGTCAGATGGGAGGGGTTGGCTTGAAGAGCTGAGAGCAGAGAGGCACAGCTGATCTCTGACAACCTGCAGAGTCTGAATCAAAGAGAACATGTGAGTGAGCTGAAGTCAATAGTCTGCAGCTTCCAACAGGATGGAGGAGAAGAGAAGATGGACGAGAGCTCACTCTGAAGAGTTCACACAAACACCTCTCTTCCTCCTGTCACATCAATCAAGTGATGCAGCACATGCAGACAGCTGCACTTGTGGCAGTAACATGAAGAAAAGTGAGCGAGACATTTTCTTCTAAACAACATCACTTCATCATTCTCCTTTCTGGCAGCAGTAAAGAGAAGCAGGTGAAGTGTGAGAAAATAAATCAACATCAAGTTATAAAGTTGTATTTTCTTCTTTACTTGTTAAATGCTGACATAAGTGGAGCTCAGGAACTGTTTGGTTCCTCCTCAGCCTCTTGTTTAAGCAGCTACAAAAACAGTCATGTTGCCGAAATACGTATTTAAAGTAAATTAGTATTTCAGCCTGGCTGCGGTTATTGTTCTGCTGGCTAGTGAGCGCATGTGTGTTAACAGACATGCGACACAAACAGCGTGAGGATGCGTGGCCTTGTCTCTTTGAAAAACCATCCAGGAACTAAGCCAAAAAAAAAAAAACTCGTAGCATACTGTATATGGCTTATTTAAACGCTAGAATAACCTAACCTGCAGTGTTTTACTTGCCTCAAATTATCTGCCTCAGCAGCACACACCAGGGCTGCCAACTTTTCAAAAAGCCAAAGAGTGAGAATCTTGTTTTTGTGTGTGTGTGGGGGGGTTGCGGCAGCGCGGCAACAGGGTTTGATTGTGCTGGTGAGCTTCACCTGCCCTCATCCTGTTGGCTACATCCTACAATAGAAATTGACTGAAAATGACTCCCTACACTCTACTTTATAGATCTGTGTCAGATTGAAAGACTATTTGATGTTTGAATATGTATGGAGGACCAAAACTGACATAATTAGAAATAAAAAGTAAAAAGAAATATATTAATGGACGAATAAATAACTAAAACATATAAAAACCAATAAATAACTTAAAATGCACCAATTTAAAGTCCATGACCCACCATGTTTTCAAATTGCATCGCCATTAATATTTATTAGTTTATTTAAAAATAATACAGGAGCGTTTATTTATATTGTAGAGAAATAATGCAAAATGTGTTATTTCATGATTTATAGCAGATTTTAGCAGAAGCTCCGGGAAGATCTGCCCCTCTCCAAATATGGGCATTCACATCACTAAAGATTCCGCCTTGGAGTTACAGGCGGAGTTTTAATAAGCCTTCATCAACTTCCATGACCGCTGCTCAGAGAGAGGAAAAAAAAAAGAGAAGCGGTTGCTCACTGATGTCTGTCATATTCTGAGCAGCATCCACGTAGACATACTAGTTTAATTCGCTTGATCGCGACAAATTCATTCATTTCCGCATCGCCTTTTTATTCTCTCCCCTGACCAGACAGGTCGGGAGTAGAAAGGCAGCCGCAGCGCGGAGCTCTGTCGGTCTGGATGTACCATCGCGCGCGGGCTTCCCCGTGCTCTCTGTGCTTCCCCGTGCTCCAGCAACAAGGCTGGACAGAACCGAGCCCCAGCACGAACTTCAAAGCTGACCCGCAGCGGAACGGGGAGCCAGGGAGAAGCCGCACGGCTCGCTCCTCTCTGCTGCCCAGAGAGGAGCGAGCCGTGCGGCTTCTCCCTGGCTCTCCCCAGAGGAGAGCAGCCAGCAACAGTCGCAGCGGTGTTATATCTTATTAAAAAGGTCTATAAAATAAATAATAAATAAAAGCAGACCACTGGTCCAGTTGTACACAAAAATGCACCAGGAAATATGCAGTTTTACTCTCACTCTCATAAACCTCCATGGAAACTCACTCCTACCTTCTGCCTTGCTTTCTGGGTGGAGATCAATGTAACGAAAGGCATGACCCTTCGGGACTTTTCGGCCAGGTTTCCGGATTCATTCGGGAGTGGGTTTTTTTTTTTTTTTTAACCCTCGCCTGGCCCAAATGCAAAAATGAAAATAAAATTCATAAAATACTACAGTAATTCTCCAATATGGTGAATTGTTACTGTCACGGTGGGTGTTGTCCTTTAATAAAAAAGGAAACCTTTCCTGGATCAGCTCTTCTCCTATTGGTCAACAGACAGGATAAAGCAGGATCCACGTGCAGATGTCTGTGCGGCCTCAGTTTAGTTTAAGGTTTAGTTTAAAACTAGCCTGGCCCTCGCCATTCCTACGCAGCTCCGCTCAATTCTCATTTCCCTTCACTGCTGGGTCTGGCATTTCTCCCATCCACAAGGATGTCTCCGGTAGGTTTTGACCGGACCAATCAGAGAACAGAAGGCGGAGTTTTGAACGACGTCGACTGACGTCGTCATTCAAAATGGCTGCCGCCACGAAGGAATTTTCAATAAAACAAGGTAAAAAACTATTATTTCTCTGCTGAGAAAAAATAGATTTCATAGCTGACGTTATATCAGAAGTGTTCCTGAGCAATCAGAGAGCAGAAGGCGGAGTTTTGAACGATGTCGACTGACGTCGTCATTCAAAATGGCTGCCGCCACGAACGAATTTTCATCAAAACAAGGTAAAAAACTATTATTTCTCTGCTGAGAAAAAATATAGTTCATAGCTGACGTTATATCAGAAGTGTTCCTGAGCTTAACAGTTCCTAAATCAATTCACGAAATGGTCAAATCTGCTGGATATTAAATAGTTTCGGTTTGATATTTTCCAAACAGCCTCGGGTGCGCTACGAAAATAAATGATAAAAAATCGAATTTTATCTCAAATGTTTCATCTAGGCCAACAGTCAGTAAATTAAAGACATATAATTACACACTGGTGGCAGAAAAAATATCCACCGAGTGGTTTCTGAGCAATTTATCTGATAGCCTGGACCTCGTCAGGCTAAACTAACAAAACTCTGCCTCCTGTTCTCTGATTGGTCCATTCAAAAATCTCCAGGAGAAATCGTTGTCTATGGCAGAGATGCCAGACCCTAGTCCAAAGCGAAGTGAAGGACATGGGTCTGGTATCAACCAGGCTAGTTTAAAACAAAAGCACAGGTGTTTTCCTGTTTGCTTTGTTTTAAACTAAACTTTAAAACTTTAAGTTCATATATTCATTTAATGGTCTATTTATGTATTTCTGCTTTTATTTCTAATAATGTCAGTAAGTCCTCCATAAATGTTAGTATTTACCACCTTTTTGACTGTGTTTTAACTGTTACATTGTATGAAGAGCATTTTATGATGTAGGTTTAGTCAAAAATGACAAGAGAAAAGTTAGAGACATTCTTCATTTTCCAGTGGGTTTAGCAGAAAATGTACATATCAACAGCAAAACAGCAACAAAACATATAAATACAGAGCCTAAATGTTAAGAAGAGTAGAAAACAATTGAATTTTAAGTGTTTTGAACTGTGTGTTCTTCACACAAAAAGCTGGGAACAGGTGGAATTCCTCAAGTGGTCAGAGGTATCAGTAATAATTGAGAGGCTATTTCTACTGTGTTCTTGGTGTTAAAAAATAAGCTTTACCTTATCTTTCCATATTCTCCATCATCTAGCAACTTGTTCAGCTTAGCCCTGGTGGTGAAGCCAATGTTCAGCTTTCTTCCTGCCAAACAAATAGAGCTAACATAAATACTGTGTTATGCTAATGATCAGAGACATATTGGACAAGAAGTCATGTGCTGTTGGGCTACTGGGAAAGTCCATCCATCCATCCATCCATCATCTTTACCCGTTTCTTCCATTTTGGGTCACGGGGGTCGCCGGTGCCCATATCCAGCAATCACAGTGCAAGGTGCGGGGTGCACCCTGGACAGGTCGCAAGTCCATCACAGGGCCACATATAGAGACAAACGAGACAAACAACCATTCACTCTCTCACTCACACCTAGGGACAATTTAGAGTTACCAATACCAATTTGGTCTGTGGGAAAGTCATTCTTAATAAAATTAATAAAACTTAGCAGGTTTCTCATCAGGAGGTGACACCATACTCACTTGTAATATTAGGTATCAAAAATAATCATGAATGATTTTCCAACACTTACCTGGTAAAGGGTTTGCCTTTTCTTTAAAGGGAAAGTCACGAGCCTGTTCACAGCCCTGCAGGGCTGTTGGCAGCATGAATTCTTCGCACACAGCTTGCGAATGAATTTAAACATCTGCAACACAGACATTTACAAATGTAAGACAGTGGGTAAAATGTGTTGTACAAACTCCCGGGGCGTCGTCACTACACAAACAAAAGGAACCTGGAGTTTCCACAAACATTAAAAGAAACATTTCTAATAACTACTAGATAAACTTTTCTGCTAAACAAGAAAAATATTATAAATATGATACATTTTGATCAAATTAATTAAACAACAACCCTGTTACACGACACTGGTAGTGGTGCATTACCACCACGAACTGCTGAGGAAGTGGACAGAAACAATGCAAACAAACAAACAAACACATTAATTAATTAATCATTATTTTACAGGTTTGACTCGAACTTGATCTGATCTTAGTCTAAAAGAAAGATGAAAGGTGGTGGGCCGTGCATTATTATATATATTATATATCAAGGACTGCCAGGCCTTTAATTGTGTCCAGCATCAGAACAGCTGAAGTGAACAGGAGAGGACAAACATGTCTCCTGTTTCTGCAGATGTTCAGCTGACCAACATCTGGCTGCAGTGGAGAAACGTTCAGGAAGTAGAAACTAATTCTCTCCTGGACTCTGTGTCTGTTTGAAGCTCAGCAACGTTCTTCAGAGTCTCCCACTCTGAGTGCAGCCTCTCAAACGTTGGTTCTGCTGAGTTCTGTCCACAGAACCTGCTCCACATCTCAGGTCCAGATGGTCCACTCAGCTGCAGTTTTAGCTAAGCGTTTTAGCATCCGTAGCTTTTAGCAACGGCAGGTTTTGTTCATTCAAGCGAACAGAGCTAACAGCTAGCAAATAAACAAAACAGAACCGATTACTGTACCTTCAACTTCCAACTGAATGTCCAGTCGTCGTCCAGAGTCAGACCAGTCGACGTCTAATAAAAAGCAAGTTTTACGAGCGCTCCGAGACAACAACAGTTTCTTGTCCAACAGTTGAAAAGGAAATGGCTACATTTGAACGAAGCGCGCGCGAAGCAAGAGGCGTTGATTGGTTGAATATGATCACATGATACTTCCTGCGATAAACAAGAGTGGCGTTGATTGGTTAGGACAAAGTTCACATGCAACCTGACAAGCAAGAGTGGCGTTGATTGGTTGGAACGTATATGATCACGTTCTACCCCCAATCCAATCATAACGCATGAAGACCACAACAGAAAAATGGCAGAAAGCAGTACTTCACGTTTCACGTACGCCTGGATAATAATGATGATAATAATAATACCCTGATGCATGCTCAATAATAATAATAACAATATACTATATATATATATATATATATATATATATATATATACAGTATATACAACAATATAAAAAAAACTGACAAAACGTTTAAAACAGAAGTACTAAAAATAAACCAGTGTGAAAATACTTTGTGTAAAATATCTTGGCCAAAAGTTTAAACAGAAGTATAGATTAAGTATACTTAGACTTTTAGTTTATTTTTAGTATAAGTCAAGTATTGTGTAAAATAAACTTGGCTAAGTATACTTTTGATAAGTACCTAAAAAGTAAACTGAAAGTATACTCTTATTTTTTTAGTTTAAAATTAGTGTACTTTAAGTATACTTGCATATACTACTTTTTGGTAAGGGATGTTTCTTCTGAGTGTTTTGTCTGGCTCCATGTTACTTCATTAGTTGGCTCCATGTCTGGTTTCTGATGAACCGTGCACTGTGTGCACAGAAATCCACAATCAAAGTAAACACGTGCAATGGAAGAACTTACAGGAAGCAGCTTTATGTCATGATGTTTATTATTTTAAATTATTGAGTCATTTTTACATTCAGATATTAATAACAGCTTTGTGGAGAGAGTTATAAAATAGTGTAAGTTCATTAAAGTTGAACGTGTTAAGGAGATTAAAGGTCTAACATTCCTTGAATCATCAGAACATCTGGTCATAGTGGATGTAGTTTTAGATGTTTGAGTCAAACTGTACAGATGACCTTATGAACAATCTCAGGTTATTTTGGGAGATCATTTGTGATCTGTTACCTCTTGAAATATGTTTTGAGGATGACTCTCAGCTACTGCCACATCAGCTGCACTTCAGTATCTGACAGACTCAGAACTTGTGATTTTTGGTTCAATTAGCTGTGGTGGCCATCTTGAATAGGTTGACTCCCAAAGATAGATTTACTTACAAATATTACTTTTAGAGACTTTGACTCAAATCAATCACTAATTTTATAACATCATTTGAGAATGTAAAGGATAAATAAAAAATAATTTTCACCCAAATCAATGATATTTCTAACTTATTTAGCAGATCTGGTGAGACACGTGAGAAATGGTTCCACGAGCAGCGCTGAGTCTTGAATGAAGAACTCCTGGACATACCTGCAAACTAGTCACCTTTCGGCGAAAATCGTCGTTTTCAAAGCAAAATATATCATTTACGTGATTCGTGTAGATCCGATGAGTTTTTGTTTTGGGGGAGGGGGGGGGTCAGACCCGTGACAGATTACTGTATAAGGCATCATTTCCCACTGACTGGATTTCAAGACACAGCAAGGCATCTTCTCGACAATAAAACATCTTTGTTGGAGCGCGAGATTTAGCCAATCAGTCTCAAGACAGACTATAGTGGGCGGGGACGACAGCGAAGAACTGAATAAAGTTTTTTTTTAAAAACTCAGCCGCAGCGCGAGTTCAACAGAGTGAGTGGGATTAGAGGCAGTGTTTAACAAATGATTGACGCAGAGAAAATTGTTCGACCAAGTCCTTTAAAGTGTGGGAGCTCCACGCTTCATTAAAAAAATAAAAATAAACCTACGCGACCGACATGTGCTTTGAAAAGTGACAACACGAGTGGGTGTGGTCGTGAGATGGAGTGAGTCGCACTTGCCAGTGCTCCGGGTAAAATTTATTTTTTAGTACCACCAAGCCCTCTATATGTAATATTTTTTGCCTATTATCACGCACACAACTTCCATCAAGCATCTCTTTTGAAGATTTTGGATTAAAAATGTCTCAAAAGTCGACAAGATCGAAGAAGGACGCCGAGAAGGATGACGCTGGCCTAACCCTCGAGGCAATTACCTCGCTGCTGGAGGAGCACCGCGCTGCGCTGTCAGCTGAGTTCAAACAAACTTTTAGTCAGCTGGATCTCAAATTGGACCAAACTCGGCTCGCGGTGGAGGAACACGGCCAGCGTGTGTCATCACTGGAACTTGTCACTAACGACCTGAGCCAGCGCATGTCGGAGGTGGAAAACACCTGCTCAACTCTGCAGGAGGAAAACGCCAGACTAAGATCTAAACTGGCGGATTTAGAAAGTCGAAGCAGACGGCAGAATATTCGTGTGCTGGGTTTACCGGAATCTATTGAAAGCGGACGTCCCACAGACTTCTTTTCCAACCTGCTGTGCGACATCTACGGGCGTGACACGCTTCCTTCTCCACCCGAACTGGACCGGGCTCATCGAACCCTCGCTCCGAAACCCGCCTCGGACCAGCGGCCGCGCCCGGTTATCCTGCGAGTGCACCGGGTCCAGGTGAAGGAGCTGCTGATCCGGGAGGCTCGACGCAGAGGCAGGCTTGAATACCAGGGGAAACCGGTGCGGATCGTGGAAGACTACAGCCCAGAAGTCCTCAACCAGCGAGTGGAATATAAGGACGTGATGGCTGCGCTGTACTCTCTGGGCTTAAAACCTGCTTTGCTTTTTCCTGCTCGACTCCGCGTGACTTTACCTGATGGACACAGAAAGTGGCTGGGCTCTGTGGAGGAGGCGCAGAAGTTCATTGACACCTTTCAAGCTTCACAGCGCAAGTAATATTTAAACTTTTCTTCTAACTGATGAACAATGCGCTGTTCCCGCACTGGCTTTGATTATTACACTAAACTTTTCTTTACATGAGGTGAGGAACAGATGAGCAGGACTCTGCCCATACTCTGATTATCTGAGACTTTTTTAGTTGCAGCTTTTTTTGAACTATTAACATTTTTGAAATGAAACATTTTTCCTTTTCTCGTTTACCTGTTGACTATTTTGAGCTGAATCTTGGGTTAGTCCTGGATTGATTGATAATTAATTTGAGATTGGGATTAATTTAACTTTACGTTTGTATATGTGTGCGTGATTACCGGTACACATTTATGTGTATACATTTTTTGGCCTTGCATACTTTAAAGGTTCAGTATGCAGTTTCTGTAGAACTGCAGCACTTAGAAATATTTTCAACAGGCAAAGCATTCTGATCCCTCCCCCTCAGAGCCATATATGGCTCTGCCCCCTTGTGGTCTGTTGAATTTCAAATTCAAGCTCTGTTTTTATTGGCTGATTCAAATTCAAGCTCTGTTTTTATTGGCTGGTTACAAACTCTGTTTTTATTGGCTGGAAAATGGCGGGTCACCTTTTCTTTTTAGAAATGCTTATTTACCACCTGGAGAAGCAAGGGGACAATATTTTTTTTTTTCAGAGATTACCTGGCTAACATCAGTCTGTCAGGAGGTAGTGACAGAGTGAAGAAATATGTTCATAAAAAAGGCTACATACTGAAGCTTTAAACTAGTTTGTGAGGTGCTTATAAATTTTTTTTTTTTTTTTAGGCATTAGGTATTTAGGCACATAAATAATTGAAGTAGGCCTATCCATGTATAAAAATGGGTGAAATATATAATGTTTTCAATATATTATTTTGAACTATTAACATTTTTCCTCTTCTTGTTTACCTGTTGACTATCTTGAATTGAATCTTGAATTGGTCTTGGACTGATTGAAGATTTAATTTAGGATTAGGATTAATTTAACTTTGTTTATATGTGTATGCGTGATCACACATCTATGTGTACATTTTTGGCCTTGCATGAGGTGCTTATACATTTTTTTTCCTCTGATGATACTGGAGCACTAGTTTAAAAGTTAGACAGGAGACTTATTTTTAATTTCTATGGAGCTTGCTGCTTCTGTCTGTTGCAGCTGTCCAGGGTGGGAAAGGGAGGGGGGTGGGGGGTCCATCACTGCCATTAATTTATATTTTCTTTCACTTTGCCAAGAACTGCACAGCCATCAACACATTAGACTGTATTACCTACCTTTCTTATACAAATTATTAGTAATATGAGTGGTCAGTTGGTGTTGTCAAGCTGGAACGTCAAAGGTTTGAACCACCCCGTCAAGAGAAGGAAGGTGCTCTCTCATTTAAAACAGTTAAATACAGGCATTGCTTTCCTGCAGGAGACTCACATTAGAAGTGACGATAGCAAACGATTACTGCAAACATGGCACGGGCAGAGTTTCCATTCCTCATTTCGAGCAAAGGCTCGGGGCGTCTCGATCCTCATCAGTCAAGACATTTCATTTGAACCTTTTCAAGTTAACTCAGATAAATATGGTCGTTTTGTGATTGTTTCCGGTAAATTGTACAACACACCAGTAGTGCTAGTTAACGTTTATGCCCCAAATACGGATGATGTTGGTTTCTTTGAGAAATTATTCTCACTGCTCCCGGACCTAAACACATACTCATTGATACTCAGTGGTGACTTGAATTGCTGGTTGGACCCAGTTTTGGACAGATCCTCTACAAACCCTGCCACAGCCAGCAGGTCGTCCCACACTATTCGTGCCTTTCTATCTAAGTATGGCCTGTGCGATGTATGGCGTTTTTTACACCCAGCTGAGAGAGAATATTCTTTTTTTTCTCATGTTCATCATTCATACTCGAGGATCGATTACTTTTTCATGGACAACAAACTTCTTCCCTCTGTCCGTGGCTGTGACTACCACAGTATTGTCATCTCAGACCATGCACCTGTCACTCTGTCTTTGTCCCTCCCTGACATTCCTATAAGGAGTAGACAGTGGAGATTCAATTCAACGTTACTGTTAAACAATGATTTTGTTACATTTATAGAAAAAGAAATAACCTTCTTTCTATCCATAAACAGAACTCCTGGGATCCCACTGTCAACAGTTTGGGATACCCTTAAGGCCTATCTTAGGGGACAAATAATTTCATATACAGGTAGTCCCCGATTTACGAGCGAGATCCGTTACAACGAGGCGCTCGTAAACCGGAAATCTCGTATTTCGGAACGGTTGCCATGTCTCTCGTAAGTCCGGAATTTCGCTCGTAAATTGGAACGGTTTCGCTAGCGCGACTACAAACACTCGTTTTTCATCAAAAAACTGCTTATGAGTGCATAAAAATGATCGGAAACGTGTGTCCACATGTTTAGCTAACGAACTGTGGTGAAAAAACACATGAAAACTCAGTATTTTTTGCGTTTTTTCCAAAAATTCGCCAGCTCGTAAGTCTGGAACCTCGCAGATCAGAGCGCTCGTAAATCGGGGACTACCTGTACCGCCCGGCTGAGGCAAAAATCTCAAAAAGAAAGAACTGATTTAGCCCAGCAGATAAAAGAAATTGATCAACAATACACTCAAAACAAATGCCCTAATCTGTACAAAAAAAAAGTAGAACTCAAAACTAAGTTTGATTTATTGTCTACATACTCAATAGAACAATCACTTTTGAAAAGTAAATCATCATTTTACATACATGGAGAAAAGTCAGGAAAACTACTGGCAAATCAGTTGAAGGGTGCCATGGCTAAACAAATCATCCCTAAGATCCAATTAGAGAACGGCACCACAACTCTAGATCATTTACAAATTAACAGAGCATTTAAGGACTTTTATTCCCATTTATATACTTCAGAATCCCAAACCAACAAGAATTTATCTTCTCAGTTTTTCGAAAAGACCAACATGCCAAAACTCACACCCAACCTGAAAGATGCACTGGAGATCCCAATATCCCTGACAGAAATTGTGTCAGCTGTATCGGTAATGCAGTCTGGCAAATGTCCGGGTCCTGACGGCTTCCCTGCTGAATTTTTTAAGAAATTTTCTTCATTACTTTCCCCACTCCTACACTCGGTTCTCTTAGAGTCATTTGACCAAGGATCCCTTCCGAAATCTTTTTTAGAGGCCTGCATTACCCTCATTGCAAAGAAAGGAAAAGACCCAACTCACTGTTCCTCTTATCGACCAATCTCCCTTTTAAATACAGACGCCAAAATTTTAGCCAAAGTTCTTGCTCAAAGGTTGGAAAAGATCCTTCCTTTCATCATATCAAAAGACCAGACTGGATTCATTAAAGGCAGGCACTCCTTTTTTAATGTCAGACGCCTTTTGGACATTATTTATTCTCCTTCGGATACTGTTCCTGAGTGTGTTATTTCCCTTGATGCAGAGAAAGCATTTGATCGGGTTGAATGGGACTACTTGTTTAATGTTCTTGACAAATTTGGTTTTGGCCCCAATTTCATTACATGGGTGCAATTAATTTATTCACATCCCACCGCAACCATTCGTACCAACTCTCAGATATCAAAACCCTTCAGTCTACATCGAGGAACTCGCCAGGGATGCCCACTGAGCCCTATGCTCTTTGACCTGGCAATTGAACCTCTTGCCACTGCTTTGCGGTCCTGTGACACAATTTCAGGAATCTGGAGAGGCGATATGGAGCACAAGGTCTCCCTTTATGCTGATGACCTTTTACTTTTCATTTCTCATCCGACTGACACGCTGCCCTCCGTTTTATCATTACTTGAGGAATTTGGAATAAATTCTGGTTACAAATTAAACCTGAGTAAAAGTGTAATTTTCCCTGTCAATACCCTGGCGCAGACTCTTGACTTTGGTAAATGGCCTCTTAAAATTGAGAAGACAAAATTCTCTTACCTGGGTGTTACAGTTACGAGGAGGTATAAAGATTTATATCAAGAAAACTTTGTCTCTCTGTTGAATCAGACAAAGCAGGCATTATCCCGATGGTCACCGCTTTCCATTTCCCTCACAGGCCGTATTAACTCAGTCAAGATGGTCACTTTACCTAAGTTTTTATATCTTTTTCAAAATATTCCTGTTTTTATCCCTGGTTCATTCTTTGTTCAGTTAGATTCCATCATTTCATCATATCTGTGGCAAGGAAAACGTCCACGCTTAAATAAGACACATCTCCAAAAAACTAAGGCCGCAGGCGGTCTTGCCCTTCCAAATTTCCGCTTTTATTATTGGGCAGCAAACTTGCACTGTCTAGCATTCTGGTCATTCTATTACAACAGGCCTGACAGCCCTGACTGGGTAGAGATGGAGTCACAGTGTTCTGGGAAATGGTCCTCCGTGGCTTTCTTGGGATCCTCACTCCCGCTTCCACCACTTACAACTGTTATAAATCCAGTTATAAAACACTCACTAAAAATCTGGGCACAATTTCGTAAATGTTTCAATTTCTCTAGTTTCTCTCTCTATAGCCCTATCATGTCTAACCAACTTTTCAAACCCTCATCTCAGGACTCTGTTTTTAAAGAATGGCAAAGAAGGGGTATAGTACGCTTCAATGACTTGTTTCTCAATAACACTTTAGCTTCATTTCAACAACTATGTGAAAAATTTAGTCTTCCCCAGTCCAATTTTTTTAGGTATCTCCAAATACGGCACTTTATTACTCTTCATTTGTCCAACCTCTCCATTTTTTTTAAAATTAAAGTTTATTCATTTTATAAAAATACAACAAATAACATAAATATATGAAAATGAAAAGAAAAAACATAAAATGAAAGGTAGCAGATGAAGAAAATATCTTATTAAATCTGCTCCTTTTTTCATCTAATACAAA
>JBBPBX010070724.1:0-18512 GCA_038048925.1 Garcialebias charrua | reverse complement strand
TGTAAGAATTATGAGGAGGTCAATATTAATACTGACCTCTTTATCCTTAATTAATCTACTTATTCAGATTGAATAGTAAATTCACGGATTCTGTTCTTTTTCAGTTTACCCAATATTTCTGTGATCTTTATGATGGATAAATAAACAGAGCCATTAAGTGACAAAGACGTTAACTTAGTTTGATATGTCAAAGAGACACTATCATTTATTTAAAATAAATCAACTAAATTAACACCATTACACTTGATTGACATGATTTCACTTTCTTTCAAATTAAAACGTCAGCACACTTGATTTAACACAACAGACATAAATACTAGATGTTACACATATTTAGTCTGAGGGGCATTTCAGCTTAAAATATAGTTTCCAGCTTAGGTTGAGAGGGAAAAGAAATAGGAGGAAAGATTTAAGAAGAAAATTATCCTGAGCATGAGACCAGAGTGACACTTTTCATCCGACTTCTGCTAAAATCCAGGTACGTTTTGTAAACAGCTCCTTTACCTTTTGACGACCGCCCGGTAAGAGGGAAGACACCAGCCTTCAGATGCACAGAGTCCTTTAGTCCCAGCACGTCCAAAACTGGTTTTAGTTTACGTTTCAACGTCTCCTGGCTTCCGCGTTGGTCATCAGAGAATATGTCAGCTTCAGGCCTCTGACTTCAAGATAAACTTATTCCAGGAGGGAATAAACAAAGTTTTTGAGCTCGGCTTGTTCGAAGTAGACTCATAACAGCCTGTTATCAGTCCTTAGCTGAAGACGCCGGTCGTTAGCTCTTGACCACACGTGTCCAGCTCTTGGGAAAGTTCACATCTCTTTGGAAGTTCCCAGCAACTCTCTGGCGCGTTCTCGCACAGTTTAGAACTTAAAGAGCAGGCACAAAGAGAGGAGTTCACTTGTCTTATCAGAACCCAAGGTTACAGCAGCAGAGGGAAATTGTTTAGGAAAAGACAGAGCAGCTGGAGCCTTGTTCATGAAAAACAACGGATTAAACTGTCTTCTTATTTCTAAACAAAACAGTCGGGTCTCTGTGACCCGCAATTTCACCTTTAACATAGCAGTGAACACAGTTTAACTCTCACAGAATAACACAGCTTAAAAGCACACATCATGAAAATGACAAAAGTTATTCTTTTGATCACATCAGAATAAAATCAAAGATAGAAATAGTCTCTTTTGGTGACTATATTTATCAGATTACAGCTAAATGAATGATTTTGTAGTAAATGTCTTGCTTTACTGAGTGGTCAGTAAAGGTCATCACTGGACAGTTCAAAAACCTTAATTTGACCCTGGGTAGGTCCATTACATCTCCCCCCTTTTGGAAGCCATCGCCAGTCCTTGGGGATGGGGTCCAACACGAAAGGAAACCTTGAACTGTCTTTGATCTTGAAGTAATCCAGCAAGTGGAAAAGAAAAATCAAAAATTATAATCCCATAAAGTTTTTGGAAATTCCATACTGTTCGGAGGTAATCCCATTGCGAAAAGCTTTTAATCCTTTGAGTCTGTTAACTCTTGGAAAACAAAGTCTGTGATCCCTTGGAAAGCAAAGTCTTATAATCCACAGCGGTAATTCCACAACGATTAGTTTTGTTGATTGATCAGCAACAATTGTTTTCATAATCAGCATGTAGAGGGGATCCCTCGATTGACGCAGAGGAGGCGACCCTTGGATGAAGGTTGAAGACCAAGCGTTGGAGCTGCAGGTCCCACATCGAAGGTTGTTGGCTGGTTCGTTTCCAGTCAGTGCCACTCTGGTTCTATGTGTCATGCAATTATGTGGTTTTTTAAGGTGGGCTTATGATTGGGATTTTACATTAAGCCTTACCTATATGCACCTGGTATGTAAGCTATCATGGTTTAGATCAGCTATAATTACCAATTAAGGGGTGGATCAATTCTGTAAAATTAGATATAGGGATTTGTACCTATAAAATTTTGGAGGGCTTCTGTAACGAAGGCCTCTAATTCCAAACTATTCCTCCATTCATTACTTAGTTTAGGTTAAACTAAAATAAAAAAATGAAATATAGTTTGATCTAAATGTCTGTTGTCTTTTAGACGAACGACGTAGGATTTGGTATTCCTAATAAATTTTGAAGTCTATGGCGAGACTCATCAAAATGAATAGATAATCTAGAATAGAAACGATCGAATCGGTTCAATTTAGAAATTGTGAGACCAGTGTAGTTTATGGTACCTTGAGTAGCTTTAAACTACATTGACTCTTCGACGATTGAGATTTAACAAAACGAACTGCATGTTGGCATAGTTAAATCCATATCATTCATTAACCAATGTTAATACAAAACCTTTTTGGCTGGGAGTGTTCAGAACCAAAACAATATCTCAACTAATGACAACAGTAATGACTAAACAACAAGGAAACAACGTTTCACTGCTTCGACACACTCTTGTCGTCAGATTCCAAAGTGCAACACACAAGAAAACAGGTCTCAACTTTATGACCGAGGTCAAATTAAATCTCGTGGATTTAAACGGTTGTTAAGATTAGTTTTTTGTTGTGGGTTTTAGGCTTAGCGTTTCTAAGTTCAAATTGGACAATGCGACTTATAGGGTGGAAATACGGTAGTTTAAACCTGATTAGTTTATTTACTAACTTGTGTTTGGACGACCTTATTATCCCATGAAGTCGGTGAGTTTGTGAGATCTTTGTCTTTTGTGGAGTCATTGAACGCCTTGTAAGGTTTGATCTGATTTCGATGTACCCATTTAGCAATTGGCTCTTTGCGGCCTTTGCTGATTTTGATTTCGTAGACGACTGAGGACACTTTGTCTGTTATCAGATGAGGTCCAGTCCACCTGGGCATTAGTTTGCGGGCGAGAGTTCCGGTCTCGGACCCTCCTTTCCCGGTTGCTGGGGCGAACGTATAGTACCAGACTCTGTCTCCCACTTGGAGTTCATTGTGAGAGGCCTTTTGGTCATAGTACGCCTTACGTCCTTCAGCAGATCTTTCCAGGTTTTTCTGGGCGAAAGCAAAAGTGTTTCTGAGGTGTACATTCAAATCTTTGTCTTTGGCATGGCCTAACATCACCCCCCTTTGGTCATGGGGGACCACGAGCATAGGTGAGGACGTCCGTCCATGGGCACAAGTTAGGATGCCACCGTTTAGTTTAAGCTGTTCACGCAGCTGAGAGAAGACGGTACACAGGAATCGTTTAGGTTTTGGCCAACGTATCTTCTTACGTTTACCTCTTTCCGTGTAATTCATGTGTGTCACAACGGTCGGCGCAGTCGCAAGTGTGTCTGATTGTACAGACTGCGACGGGTCACCGTCGTTGTGTATGTCTTCCCACCTCTCGACTGAAGAGGGGCTCTTTGAGTCTGTAAAAACTATGTCATTTCTGATTAGTTCTAGACTCAAATGTTCCTGAACCAAGGTTTCATCGAAAGCTTGGCTGATAGCCGATTTACCTGTCCCAGGGGACAGTACAGCAACCTCGGTGTGGGGTCCTTGGATCTCCACACCTTTCTCTACCTGTGGTAGGTAATGTGAGTTTGCCCCCTTCTTGTCTGATGAGGGGTCCTCGTAATCTGCAACAATGATGTCCAAGTGACTGTCAGCGTTTGGATGACTGTCATTTTCTGGACTCAGATGCCCTTGAACCAAGGTTTCATTGAAAGCTTGGTTGATTGCCGAATTACCTGTCCCAGAGGACAGTACAGCGTCTTCGGTGTGGGATCCTTGGATCTCACCACCTCTCACTACCTGTGGTAGGCAGTGGTCAGGGAGTGCTGTATGTGTCAGCTCACAGAGGAGGTTCTCTTGTTGGGCCAGAGATTGGTCCAACTTTTGGGTCTCTTCTGTCTCACCTGTAGTTGAAGGTTCACTTACCGGGCTCTCGTCCTCGGATGAGCAGTCCCGTGTGTCCTTTGCGGTACCTGCGGTTAGGCAGTCTGTATCGCAACTAGGAAGCACCTGTATTGGCAGGGGTTTTCTCACTGTGCTCCACATTTTCCGTCGACCATAATCTATAATCGCGTTGAAGCGGTTTATAAAATCTTGGCCAACCAAAAATGGGAATGAGTCAAGTTTAGACACGTACACCGGGTGGCGTAGTGTCATTTCGCCAATCTGCATGTGAACCATAGCCATAGCTGTTAGGGTTGTTCTCGTCTCTGCGAGACCCTGTAGCTCAATAGCACATTTCTCAAAGGGTATTTGCCTGTCAACACCGTTAGCGGCGGTCCTCAGCTCCTCGAACAGCTTGGCCGACATAATAGTTATATCAGAACTGCCATCCAGGAGGGCTTCACGCTCAAGGACACCTTCCAGTGTGATAGGCAGGTAAGCTTTCTTAGCCACCCCCCTTTGTATAAAGTTACACAGAAACCTCACAGGTCTTGTCCCACGTTTCTGTTCACGTGTGACTCTGTCTGTGTAATCTTGTTTACTGTCAGCATCTTGTTGGCTGTCAGCATCATGACCTTCAGGATGTTGTTGTGTGTCAGCAATTGGTTTGCTGTCAACATCCATGGCAATGTTGGTAGTAGTGTGCGCTGAGTTATTTGTGTGCTCTGAGTCTTTGTGAAAGACAGTGCTACACATCGCTCCAGGTTGGTCAATGTTGATAGTGTCATTATCAATGATAACGCCACTCATTGTATCAGGTTGGTCAAGCACAGTAACATTCAAATCTACTGACAAACTACTTACTTCCTCTGTCTCTTCCGAGCATAGAGGTGTTGGGCCATTATTCCGGGACATTCGTGACTCTTTGCCTGTCTCGAACTGTTCTGTTCGAGGCGCGGGAGGTGCAGTTCCAAGGCTCGGGGGTGGCTGTTGGGACGACGCATAGTTACATGAGTATAGGTCCTCATCCTTCAATTTCTTTTGAAGTCCACCCACCGATGGACCTTGGTTTTCACCCATCTGGTTCGATCTGAACCGTTGTGGGTCTCTTAGAGAGTGAACACCTACCTTTTGTGGTTCGTTGCTTGTCTCAGACTTTTCAATCTGAGGTGCTTCAGGGGCGGGGCTCCCTTTAAACCATTTTGAGTCACTGTTCCAACTGGTACCAACATTTCGGTGTATGTCAGTTTGAAAATCTTGTTCATTCTTGCTAGTATTATCCAACTCTTTTAACAACCGACGCGTGTACTCCACCACTTCTGAGGTCAGAAGGCCTTTGAGACGATAGTGTTCATTCTCGCTAGTATCATCCCACTCTTTTATCAACCGACGCATGTTCTCTGCCTCTTCTGGGGTCAGAGGACCTCTGAGACGACGGTGTTTATTCTCGCTTTTTATAGGAGAGAGAACCTCGCCTATTTTTTGCGACTGGGATACGACCTTTTGACCTGGGCACACCTCAGAGGGTGTTTTGTTTTGCATGTGAGCATCAACAGCAGTTACAGCGCACTGTTTCATCACTGATTGTTTAAACTGATGTTGTAGCTCAAGGCCTTTTATGAGACGTCGAGTTTAAGTATCTCGGGATCTTGTTCACGAATGAGGGAAAACTGGAGCGTGAGATCGATAGGCGGATAGGTGCAGCGTCCGCAGTGAAGCGGGCGCTGTACCGGTCTGTCGTGGTGAAGAGAGAGCTGAGTCAAAAGGCAAAGCTCTCAATTTACCGATCAATCTACGTTCCCACCCTCATCTATGGTCATGAGCTTTGGGTTATGACCGAAAGAACGAGATCTCGGATACAAGCGGCTGAAATGAGTTTTCTCCGCAGGGTGTCTGGACTCTCCCTTAGAGATAGGGTGAGAAGCTCAGTCATCCGGGAGGGACTCGGAGTAGAGCCGCTGCTTCTCCACATCGAGAGGAGCCAGTTGAGGTGGCTCGGGCATCTGGTTAGGATGCCTCCTGGACGCCTCCCTGGTGAGGTGTTCCGGGCATGTCCCACCGGGAGGAGACCCAGAGGAAGACCCAGGACACGCTGGAGGGACTATGTTTCTCGGCTGGCCTGGGAATGCCTTGGGATTCCCCCAGAGGAGCTGCTCCAAGTGGCTGGGGAGAGGGAAGTCTGGGCCTCCCTACTTAGGCTGCTACCCCCGCGACCCGACCCCGGATAAGCGGAAGAAAATGGATGGATGGATGGATAGTATATATATATATATATATATATATATATATATATATATATATATATATATATATATATATATATATATATATATATCCTTCTTTCAAATTTTCTTTTGTTTTAAATTGTAAAAATATCAATAAATGTTAAAAATCATTAGATATTTTTAGCTTTATAATATGTGGCCCCTAAAGCCCCCTCCAACAAATGTAAAGTGGTCCACAGGCCACCACTTGTTAAGCACAGTTGTAGCAAGTTTTGCGGCTCTGCCCACATTTAGTTTGGTGAACAAATGTGCAAAAATGGCTCTTTTGATCGTAAAGGTTGCAGATCCCTGGTCTAGAGCCCGTCTTGTGTGGGATTTGTCCTTCTGTCTGGCTTCTGAGTTAGTGGGAAGGCTGTCTGCTCTGTGGCACAGAGCTGAGCTGAATACAGCTCCTCAGACTGAAGAAGTCTTTCGGATGAAAGACAAAAACGTTTCTACATTTTTTGTTTTGCTTTTTGAATGTCCAGATGACCAGACTTAAATTTTTGGGATTTTTCTACCTGGATTATTAAGCATGCATCAAGAAACTATGATTTTTTTTTTTTGTTATATCACAAAATTTATTGTTATCGTTAAAATGCTCTGAAATATCACAATATTATATATGAGCCATATCGCCAACCCCCCAATTCCTATGGCTAAAACTTAAGTCATGTAAAGATGCCCTAAAATATTTTAAGAAAGCAAACAGAAAAAAATGAACAGTCTCATATTAATAATGATAATAATAATAATAATTTTTAGAAAGCAGGTCGCTTTCGTAAATGAGCCCATGAGGTTCAAAATATTTACCTGACTAAATAAAGGTTGAATGAAAAAAATAATAATAATAATGTGTTCAGCATAATGGTACTTCTTCCAAGGTTCAGTCTTAGGACCAACTCTCTTTACAATCTACATAGCTAATGTAGGTTCTAACCCTGCGGATGTTGGATGTTGTCTATCATGGTGCACTAAGATTCATAACTGGTTGTGATTATCGTACCCACCACTGCACCCTGTATTCACTGGTTAACTGGACATCATTAACCTCACGCAGACTCTTCCACTGGTACATTTTCATCTTTAAATCACTTCTTGGTCTGCTGCCCTCATACATCTCCTCCTACATGTCTTTGCGTGAGTGCAGCTACAGTGTGCGCTCTCAGGACATGATTACCTGCAGTGTTCCGTCAGTGAGGACTGAACTTGGAAAAAGGGCCTTCTCCTACTCTGCTCCTGCTTCCTGGAATATCTTACAAAAAGATCTGAAGCTCTCGGCCTTGCCCTCTCTAAATGGTTTTAAGAATCTGTTGGAATTCTGGCAAAAACCAATGCAGATATGTTCTTGTTCTTGATTTTATACATCTATCTTATAATGTTTTGCTAGTTTTTCTATTGTTTATTGTTTAAGGTAATTGTATCATTGCTGTTCATCATTCTTTAGTTTGTAGCAGGTCACTTTTGTAAATGAGTCCACGAGGCTCAATGAGATTTACCTGACTAAATAAAGGTTGAATGAAAACATAAATTTGGTTGATATTTTCCGTGGCCCAGTAGGAGTATGCTGAAGTGCAGCACTTAGCCAGTATTCCTGCATTTTTCCATTTTGTGTACAAAACATATTATAGATGTTCCTGATCTGATCTCATTCTGTCCATTACCTCCTCCAACATCCCCATTAGTATCCTGCAGTTCATAGAGCTGACTAAAAAAAGTGTATTTTGTAATCTGCAAATTTACCAAGGCCAAATCTAAAGGTTACCTTACACAACTAAAGCAAAAGAACATATGGACAAGATAGAACTGTACTGATCCTACAGGAAATTGTTGAAATTTATACTGGTGAAGATTCTCAATCATCCAAGTCATGATTACCGTAATCAAAATAATAATGAAAACATTTTATAAACAAAAATAACGGTGTTGTATGTGAAAAACATGTCAGTGCCTGTGTAATTCATTTTAATTCATTTATGTATGTGTCACTAATCTAGTGTGGGAGGGGAGGAGTGGGAGAGATTTTTGTTTTCTGTTCTTTGTGTTTTGTATGTTCAAAATGAACAAATTAATGGGGAAAAAAAACGACTGATAAAAAAAATGCAAAAACAACAGGACTATATTCTGAAGCTGAAGACGTTTTGCTTCGCATATGGATGTGTATCAGAACTATGCAAAGGAGGAAAGATACTGTATGAGCAAGCACCTGAGAGAATAAACTGTTGCTGTTTATCAATCTGAAAAGTGTCAAAGCTAATTTCCAAAGTATTTGGAGTCCATCGCTCTCCAAACATTTAATACAGCTGCCATTTTTCATGAAGTGGACATCTCAGTAAGTTCACACCAAAAAAGTGGTCAAAAGGTCAAAAAAGTGAGAGAACAAATCTCAGATTCTACAAGCCTCAGATGGCAAACTAAAGGTTAAAGTTCGTGACAGGACAATAAAAAAAAAAAAAGACTTGCACTTGTGTACTGTCCCTAGGCCTGTCATGATATCAAATGTTGCTGGGCGATTAATTGTCTCAGAAATTATTGCGATAAACTATAATATTGTTTGAAATTTGACAATAATTAGCAATTAGTTATTCTTGTCAAATTTAAGAAGAAATGTTGGTTGATTTTTGCATGTAGTACCTTTTTTCAACCACTAGATGGCAGTGTAAGACTGTTTGAACTGAAGGGTGGATAGTGAGGGAGCGAGCAGAGTCTCTTTAAGAAAAATGGGGGAAGGCCCCTTTACATGACATGGACCGTCTCTCCTTCCTGTTTTTTGGTTCTCAAAATGGCGGACAATTGGTGTGATTTGAGGTATTTAGCATAGCATTTTTCAAACAAAGCTTTTAATAAAAAATAAAATAAATAAACAAGTTCTCAACTTTTTTTTGCAGAGAAAAACAACTTTTTACACAAAGGCACGGGTTTCAACCATGAATTTTGGAGCATTGACAAGACGGAGGTTTTTTTCCCAGAGGTCAGCCTGTTAGCTTAGCTCATAGCTTAGCTTCTCAGCTTAGCTGCTTTTAATGATTGAAAAATGTGATTTTGGACCGTTAAATCAGATTTTAAAGAGAAAAGAGAAATGGAGGGGTCAGTGAAGAGCACTGGAGTTGAGTCTTTAGTCATCCAGTGTCTACAGTAGAAGGAGAGACACACATAGAAATGATAAAGCCGATAAACGAAAATGAGGTAGATAATTTTTATTCATCATGTGATTAATTGATTTATTGTTTATTGCGACAGGCCTAACTGCCCCTGTGATGGACTTGTGGCCTGTCTAGGGTGCCCGCCCCCCTCTTGCACAGTGCTTGCACAGACAATGATCCCAAATACAGCAGTAAAAAGTATATATGCACTGCAATGGTCCAGTACAAATCTAGACCTCAACCTGATGGAAATCCTTCAGTTGGACATGTAGAGAGCTGTGAAGAATAATATGTCTCCAAACCTCAAGGAACTCGAGGAACATCGTAACACAAAAGAATAATCCTGTTTCCAGTTAGGAACAAACAATTCCAATTTCCATATTTCTCTTGCAATAATCCAACTTTTTCGTTGAGTTGCCCTTTCTGGTTAGTGAGCACTACTGTGTTGACCACTGTGAGACCTAGAAAAGCATGAGCTGCCACCGTCTGCCCATTTATTCCCTCCAAATCAGTTAAACATACAAACCGGATTCCAAAAAAGTTGGGACACTAAACAAATTGTGAATAAAAACTGAATGCAATGATGTGGAGATGGCAAATGTCAATATTTTATTTGTAATAGAACATAGATGACAGATCAAAAGTTTAATCTGAGTAAATGTAACATTTTAAAGGAAAAATATGTTGATTCAAAATTTCACAGTGTCAACAAATCCCAAAAAAGTTGGGACAAGTAGCAATAAGTGGCTGGAAAAAGGAAATTGAGCATATAACGAACAGCTGGAAGACCAATTAACACTAATTAGGTCAATTGACAACATGATNATGTATGTGTGTACATAAGAAAATGATTAAACTGTGTATATATGACAGTGATATAGATAATGTGTATATACATGACATATATCTATCTTTATATGTACTGTAGACTGGTAGAGCTGCTGCCTCTCAGCGAGCAGGTCACCGGTTCAAATCCCGGTCCGGGGGCCTTTCTGGGTGGAGTTTGCATGTTCTCTCCGTGCATGCGTGGGTTTTCTCCGGGTGCTCCGGTTTCCTCCCACAGTCCAAAAACATGCATGTTAGGCTGTAACTCTAAATTGACCCTGGGTGTGAGTGAGACAGGTCCCTCTTGTAAATGAGTCCCCGTGGCTCAACGAGGCTAGCCTGTATAAATAATGGTTGAATGAATAAAAACAGCTTCTCAGAGTGTCAAGTGTCTCTCAGAAGCAAACATGGTAAGAGGATCACCAATTCCACCATTGTTGCGCAGAAAGATACAGTAGTGCAGAAATACCAGAATGGTGTTACCCAGCGTAAAATAGCAAAGACTTTTAAGTTATCATCATCAACCGTGCATAACATCATCAAAAGATTCAGAGAATCTGGAACAATTGCTGTGCGTAAGGGTCAAGGCCGTAAAACTCTACTGGATGCTCGTGATCTCCGGGCCCTAATGCCTCCTACCCACCGCCCCCGGCGTCGGGCGGCCGAAGCGGCCGGATAACACCGGTTTACATTCAAAGTCTATGGAAGAGACGCGTGGAGTCACGGGGAACAAGGAAGCGGCGAGATTCGAGTGATCGAAGCGGCGCGACGGCAGCCTGCACACGCACGCGCGCGTCGCCGTCGAGCCGCAGACGTCCCAAATGTTGATCTCTGGCGGCTCGACGCATCCGGCAAACAGTCGGGAGAGCCTCGCTATCTGATTACACAACCACAACGGGACTTTTTTCGGACTTTTTAAACTCACCGGATCCAGCCTCCAGGAATTGGAACCAAACTCCGGTAAGAAACGTGGCATTTTTACAGTTGCTGCTGACAGGCTGCTGTACTCTCCAGTGTAGATCACCCCAAACATAAAAAAAAGTTTTAATCTCATCGAAGACCGTCGGAGGTGCAGTTAAAACAACAACTGAACCCGGAAAACAAGCCAGAGACCCCTCCCTCTGCTACCCCCTAGTGTACGTCATCAGACGGTGTTCAGTGGCCAGTGGGACCGTGACCAGCGGCAAAAAGGGGACGGCAGGAGCGTTTGCAGTTGTGCGGTGGGTAGGAGGCATTAAACGTCACTGCACCTCAAACAGGAATGCCACTGTCAAGGAAATAACAGAATGGGCTCAGGAATACTTCCAGAAAGCATTGTCAGTGAACACAATCCACCATGCCATCCGCCGTTGCAGCTGAAACTCTACAGTGCAAAGAAGAAGCCATTTCTAAGCAAGCTCCACAAGCTCAGACGTTTGCACTGGAGCAGGGGTCATTTAAAATGGAGTGTGGCAAAATGGACGACTGTAATAATAATAATAATAATAATAATAATAATAATAATAATAATAATAATAATAATAATAATAATAATAATAATAATAATAAACTTTATTTGTATAGCACCTTCCTACAATGCCTTGCATTGACCAAGGTGCTTAACAGGACAGAAAATATAAAAACCGGTACAATAAATCAGTGAAAATAGAATAAAAAACAACAGCAATAAAAGGAGGCAATGGAAATAAAAATGCTACATACTAAAATACCAAAGTAATAAAAGTTACACACTGAAAGCTTTTTTGAACAAGTGGGTCTTCAGTCTGGTTTTGAACAGAGTCAGATCAGAGGTGGCACGCAGCTCAAGGGGGAGACTGTTCCAGGCTTTTGGGCCGGCAACAGAAAATGACCGGTCTCCCCATTGTTTGTACCTTGAGCGAGGCACCTCCAGCAGGTGTTGACTGGCAGATCGTAAATCTCTGCCGGGCTGATGGACTTTCAAAAGTTCTGTGGTCGGTGTGACAAAGAAGGCCCAAGATGATTGAACAGTTAGAGACCTGTATTAGACATGAATGGGAGAGCATTCCTATTTCTAAACTTGAGAAACTGGTCTCCTCTGTCCCCAGACGTCTGTTAAAGGAGACCACATATTGGTTTTATAAATTTTATGGTATGTCTGTGGGCTATCCAGACCATGTTCATTCAATTTAATGCACAAAATAATTCTTAGATAATAAAATATCCCCTTTTTAGTTCTGCCTTTTCTCATTTCCGTTCTGAACAGGCTGTTTATGATAATGAGCTCTGAATGCCACGCCCTTCAAAAATCTGTTTACATTAACTCCGCCCTCTGTAACAGCCAGTATCTCTAATCTGTTGTTGTTTTAAAATTAGCTCTTTTTTTATTACTCATTTGACTTACTGTTAGTGCTAGCTTAAGATAACTTACCGAAAGCAGTCTGCGCGCGCCGCCATGAGCTGCTCCTTTTAGCATTAGCCCACCCGAATCCGAGGCTAATGATAGCTCTTCCTCCTCCGGCACACCGCCCGCTTAGCTCCGCTCGTTGCATGCGGCGCTTTGGGAGCGATCGCTGCTCCAGTCCAGACACATACACAAAGTTCACAGAGTGTTTCCAGTTAATTTATCCGTATGAGGCAACCTCTGACCGGACCCACGGTCCTCAAAAGCCAGCAGCTCCCAGCAGCTCCCGCCCACAGATGGTCCCTTCGCCGGCGGTCTGCTCGTTTTACGTCTGCCGGCTGCTCGTTGGGAGCGATCGCTAATACGCTAAAAATTGAATTTATAAAGCCATTTAAAACAACCACAGCTGCAACAAAGTGCTGTACACATGAAATTAAGAACATTTAAACAAAAGATGAGATGAAATCAGGAAAAACAACCGTCACGTCTTTTATACTGAAGTGGGTTGAGCCTAACCAGGGGTTGCTAGGTGAGGGGCTGGACTCAGGTTGGGGTGGGTTGTGGCTGCGGCTTGTGACGTCACAAACCGCAGGATTTGAAAACGAGACATTTATATCCCTGAAAAATAAATCTACTTAGAGTAAATATACCACTGGGTGCATTTCTTTAGCCCTAGGACTGTTTTTTTAAGAAGTAAATACCCAAAGTAGAGTTAAAAAAAAACTTTAAAAAGTGAAATTTGCATCTGTGGTCCCCTTTAAGTGTTGTAAGAAGGGGGGATGCCACACAGTGGTAAAAATGGACTTGTCCCAACTTTTTTGGGATTTGTTGACACCATGACATTTTTAAACAACATATTTTTCCCTTAAAATGATACATTCTCTCAGTTTAAACTTTTAATCTGTGATTTGTGTTCTATTCTGAATAAAATATTAGATGTTGGCACCTCCACATCATTGCATTCAGTTTTTATCCACAATTTGTTTAGTGTCCCAACTTTTTTGGAATCCGGTTTGTACGTGCATAGCAATTTTCCCAAAGGTTTGCTTTAAATTGGCTAATCTGAACAGAAACACTGGAGACAGCCTGCCTCAGTTGAAAGGCTCTCAGCACAACAACAACAACAACAACAACAACAACAACAACAACAACAACAACAACAACAACAACAACAACAATGTGTTATGTGTTGTTATCATTGGATGTTCCCATACAATGGCAAAATTGGCTCTCTGCCCATTGCACCTGGGATACACTCAGGCGGAGCAGTGAGCAGCTATTGAAAGCACCCAGGGAGCAATTGGGGATAAGGTGTCCTGCTCAGAGACACCACAGCATGTGCAATGACCGGGGATCGAACCTGAGACTTTCGGGTCCCGAGTCGGCTGCCCTGCTTCTACCCTATCGCATGTGGACGTTGTCAACAAGTACACTAGTGCTCTTTATTATTCTGCCTTTTTCTAGTTAAAACAGTGATACAATCTGACATGAAAGAGCAGTGAACACCAAGTTACAGTATAATGACAATAATTAGCTTTTACGTGTGTTTTCTGAGTCGAGCATTAAAGAAAATGTCAGACATGAATCAGAATCGTACCTTTTTGGCCTCCCATAGTTGCTTGGGAAGAGGTTTACTGACTCCTATTAGATTCTCCTCGTTAGGCAGGGCAGGAAAGGAGAAGACTGTAGAGAAAGTGTAGTGTTTGCATTTAAACTGTACCAATCCTACACATTATTTTAATTGCAGAAAAAAAAAACTCACCATCTCCACTGTTGTCAACATCTGCTTCATTCACACTAGCTGCATGGCAGCCTCCACGAAACACACGGAAGAGAAAGACAGCAAGGGGGGGGGGGGGTGTCGATAGGACAAGAAAAAAATGAGCAGAGGAAAATTAGATTTCAAAATTAAGCACCTGTTTGAAAAATGCCAGAACAGTAATCATCCCTTCTGACAGAAACAGGCTCTTTGCAATTACAGTGCAGCTTCATAAACGCAGCAGCTGGGCACTTGGCATCGTGTTCTTAATCAGACAAGGCACTCTGGTTGGACTTCAAAGACAAACGAGGAGTAAAGACTTACTATTTCCCTGCAACAAAGTGGCTTTGTCTTTCTTACTGTGGATTCATCATCAGAAATATGCTTTGTTTTTCCATGTTTTGTTTATTCTGAGTCCGTCTTTGATTGAACATTCTTCCCTGAGCAACACTTCTAGTCTTTTAAAAAACATTTTCTTAATGTCTTCGTCAGGTCTGCTGAAAGTTGAGCAACTCTTCCATTAGCCTTTGATCCGTTGCCCACCGCTCCTTCTCTGTCCATGCACTCATTCTGTCTGAGGCCCATTCATCTTCAGAGACAGCTTTCCGCCTGCTGCTGCAGATGGGATAATGAGGCAATACAACACACTGGCACCATTACATTCCCTCTTCATCCATGTTTATTCACACTTACAACTGGGATGGAAGCAGCAGAACAACTGAGATGGAAAATGGTTGGCTTGTGTCTTTGGCAAAACCAAACTCAATATGGAGGTTGTAAATGATAAAAATAACAGTCTGTGTGCTGAAGGTGCAGAGAACCAATTACAGTCCTGTCAGCTTCAGGGTGAATGTTAGATCTCCAGTGACTGAAGCTGCTCATTTTCCACTGGCAGCAGAAAAAATAAAGAAAATAAGAGTGTGTAGCAGAGCTGCTCTGCTGCAAGTGTTTCAGCCTGGCAGTGTGATTCATCGCTGTAATTCCTAGTTAGATGCTTCTTTAATCAGCCAGGGCTTAACACCACTCTGAAACCTTGAGAGGTGTCAACAAGGCCTTGGGGCTTCACAGCTCTGTGCGCTCGCGCTTCAGGCCATGAGGCAGCGCTGCTCGCTCCCTAACAAGAGCTGCCTTTGTGCCATGGCCTCCTTTTAGAGGAAACGGGCTGCGCAGAAACAAATAACACTGTACACAGAAGAACATGATCAAGACTGTGGTGTTCCCTTGAACTCAGTTTCTATTTATTTATTCACAGCCATTGCACAACAAAGTCCAGTCAGCCAAAGACAGAGAGCATGAGTTCAAATGACAAAGTGTAATATCAATCTAATAAATCACTTCAAGGCAATGGATTCAAATTAAAACCCACATCAGTACATTTTTACAGTCTGTCAGCTGATTATGTCTGCTATCACTGAAGTTAAAGCACAGATTTCTTGTTGGATTTCCAGAATAGAAAAAATGCACCATCAACCAGCGGTGTGGGCCATCTTCCTATCAGAGGATCAAGGGTTTGATCCCCAGTGTGCAGAAGTGACTCTGGGAAAGACACTATGCTAATTTATGTATTAGTGAGAAGATAAAAAAAGAGCTGTACATATTAAAGAAGAGTTATAACAAAAGCCCTGTACAGTTATGTGTATATGTGAATGAGAAACATTGTGCAGTGCTCTGCAGAACCCTGAGACATTAAAGAGGCACAGTGTTGTGAACCTGTTACTAGCTGTGTTTCCATCCATTTTCATTTCGAATTTTGAGCTACCTCGCAAATATGTAAATACAAATTAATGCAGATCAGAAGTGTTTCCATCTACTGGCTTGAAGCGCTTCTTCCAAGCCGCGCACAGCGTCATTACGTCAGACGTCAGCGTCATTACGTCAGACGTCAGCACTGCGCATGTCTACAGTAAACAGGAAGTAGCGGTTGAAAACAGAACCCGGCCACACATCTCGTCAAAATGGAGAGAATATTTCAGGTACGTGTTGCTATCGGGCGAGTTGTATTTATTCTGTCATGCCAACTAGTTTTAGCGATGTTACATGTTGTCCGGAGCGGAAACAGCTGATCAGTCACGTGACGTGAATGTTCGCTACGGCAGCACGAGTCGGCAAATGTGTTTCCATCTGTCGTTTTGCGCATCTGCTCATTTTCGCAGATCCCAAAAACCACCTCAAGCGAGCGTATAAACTTTTTGGCGAATTTCAGGAAGTAACTTCGCATTTTGCCGTTTCCATTAAGCTTTTCTGCTGCGATACTTCAAAATGCGCACCTAGAAACCTTGATGGAAACACGGCTACTGATTAGTACGGACATGACAGAAGCCGAATGGTGACATATCAGGTCACCAGTCAAGTGTTATTATTATGAGCAGTTTATTTTGCATGAGGAATGGTAGTTAGCCATGCTGTGCACAGACATGTGCATTAAGGACAGTGTTAGTGCATGTTTGGAAATGAAGCTATTCTCAGTACGACCACTGACTCACAACAAACCTTTCTGTTTGGTACCAATACATACAAATCTGTTGAGTCCTCAGAGCAGGGTGCTGGGACCACACACTTTAGGAGGAGACTGTCAGGGATACGAGAAGGCATGCTGGTGAGCAGTCAGGCCCAGGCTAGAGTCTGACTCAGGCAGCAAGGTGACTCACTTCAAAAAGGAAGCCTGTTGTTAGGACAGGGGACTAAGGCGTTACCCACACCAAGCACATGAACCTCAGGGAGAGCAGGTTTGTGAACTGATGAGAGCAACGCACCCCTGAAGCCACGGAGCTCGAATATCCAACTTCCAATGTGAAACTAACTTTACCGCAGTGGTTTGGATTGTCCCTCTGAAGATTTGCACAGCCAAGCACAAGACAATAATCTTCCTTCTAACACAGATCAAGAACCATCACAGTCTTAGAACAAAGGAAGCTTGTTGTAAGACACGAGGAACAGACATCCATGTTGTGACTCTTTGATATAAGCTGTTTGGGCTTCATTTGTAACATCTGAAAGGTATTCAGAAATAACGAAAAGAGAAGGACAAGAAGCTACTAAGAAGCATTGATTATTAAGGAAGACAAAACAAAACAAAACAAACACAACAAACACAACATCCCAGTACATTTCAAACCCAGCAGGACTCTCAGACAGAGGCTGGTCCACCCTAAGGACAAAACACCTACACACAAACAGAGTGGTGTAGTTTATGCAGTCCAGTGCAGCGAGGACTGTCCAGACTTATACATTGGAGAAACTAAACAGCCAATCCACAGAAGAATGTCTCAACACAGGAGAGCAACCTCCTCTGGTCAAAACTCAGCTGTTCACCTCCACCTCACAGACAAGGGACACTCTTTTGAGGACCAAAATGTACATATTTTGGACCGAGAGCACAGGTGGTTTGAGAGAGGTGTGAAGGAGGCGATTTATGTAAAAAGAGAGAAACCATCGTTAAACAGAGGAGGAGGTCTAAGATTTCAACTTTCTAAAACTTATAGTGCAGCCCTGGATTTGGTCCCCAGGCGTCTCACACCTGATGAGAACAGAGGAGCTTTGTTTGTGAATTAGACCAACAAAGACTTTGACAGGTCCCTGTTATCAATGTGTGAAGTGTGGTTTTTGTCAATTTACATACAGTAGGATGTGTGTGTGTTTTCTGTAAGCTCTGCTTTCACACACTGAACTTTGAATGGGTCACAGGCACGTGTTATCCCAAGTATGTGTGTGTGTTAGCTTCCAATTTACCTAGTTTGGTGTGTACCAGTGGCCCAGCTTGCTTATAACTTCTCTCTCCCTCTCACTAGCTGTGTTTCCATCCATTTTCATTTCGAATTTTGAGCTACCTCGCAAATATGTAAATACAAATTAATGCAGATCAGAAGTGTTTCCATCTACTGGCTTGAAGCGCTTCTTCCAAGCCGCGCACAGCGTCATTACGTCAGACGTCAGCGTCATTACGTCAGACGTCAGCGTCATTACGTCAGACGTCAGCGTCATTACGTCAGACGTCAGCGTCATTACGTCAGACGTCAGCACTGCGCATGTCTACAGTAAACAGGAAGTAGCGGTTGAAAACAGAACCCGGCCACACATCTCATCAAAATGGAGAGAATATTTCAGGTACGTGTTGCTATCAGGCGAGTTGTATTTATTCTGTCATGCAAACTAGTTTTAGCGATGTTACATGTTGTCCGGAGCGGAAAAAGCTGAACGTCACGTGACGTGAATGTTCGCTACGTCAGAAATGAGTCGGAAAATGTGTTTCCATCTGTCGTTGTGCGCATCTGCTCATTTCCGAACATCCCAAAAACCACCTCAAGCGAGCGTATAAACTTTTTAGCGTATTTCAGGAAGTAACC
>JBBPBX010070723.1:0-10146 GCA_038048925.1 Garcialebias charrua | reverse complement strand
TATATATAAATACATAAACATTTACATAGCCTTGCAACTGAAATAATCACATGTTGTTTATTAATACAAAACAAACAACTTAAATCAAGAAATTGTGCTCAAGTTTGCATTAGGGGTGCAAATCTCTCAGCCTGGCGACTCGATTCGATTTAAAACCGATTTTTGATTCAGAAATGATTTTTCTATTGAAATAGTCATAAGTTTTGTTTCAGTTATGTAACTGACAAGATTAAAAGATTAAGAAACAATGTAAACAAAGAGAACAATATTTAAAACTATAATTTTAGGTTCTTTACTGTATCAAACCTTTTTGCATCATTTTATATTTATACCAAAATCATGAGCAAATATAGGAGGGCATATAATTCTGTAACTTATACCAGTATTAGGCTTACCAGCCTGGATTTTTCAAAAACAAAATAAAAAATCTAGGAACAAATAATCAAACAATCAATCCATCCATCCATCCATCTGTGCATCCATCATCTTTATCCACTTCTTCCTTTACGGGTATTACTGGTGCTCATATCCAGCCATCACTGCGAGAGGCGGGGGACACCTGGACAGGTCTCCACAGACAAATTCTTCAAAATATATAAATACAAAAGTAAACAAACTTCAGCCTACCATAGTGCATTAACCTTTAACTCCATGATGATACCATCGACCATGAGATCCTCATCACTAGGTTAGAGCAGTGGGTGGGCATCACAGGGTTAGCCCTCAAATGGTTTAGATCCTACCTCACTGAAAGATCCTTTTGTGTTTCCATCAAAGATTTAAGTTCAGCATCGACAGCGCTGAAATGGGGGGTACTGCAGGGGTCCATCCTCGGTCCCCTTCTATTTTCTTTATACCTGCTGCCACTAGGTGCTATTTTCCGGAAACATAGAATAGCCTTTCACTTCTACACCGATGACTGCCATATTTACTTCCCCCCAAGACCCAACGGTACACGCCCTATTCAACCTCTGTTTGACTTCCTGGCTGACATCAGGGACTGGATGGCTTTAAATTTCTTAAGTTTCAATGAGAAGAAGTCTGAAGTCATGTTGTGTCCTCCCAACAACACAATCATCAACCACTGCATCGACCTTTCCGCTCTAGCCCCGTTAGAGAAACAGAATCACTAATCTGGGAGTGATAATGGATCCTTCCATGAAACTTAACAGTCAGGTAAACCTGATTGTTACGTCCTGTTTTTTCCAGCTGAGACGACTGTCTAAGCTGAAGCCCATAGTATTGTAAAAAATAACTTGGAGACGGTAATACATGCATTCATCACATCCAGGCTCGATAACTGCAACTCGCTCCAGATTGGTATTGGTCAGACCTCAACTGGTACAGAATGAGCAGCCCGGTTTTTAACCAGTATAGGCAAAAGAGAGCACATTACTCCAGTTTTGGCATCCCTGCACTGGCTACCGGTTCACCTTCAAATCCAGTTCAAAATACTCATGTACTCTACAAATCACTGAACAGCTCTGCCCCTCCCATCTCACTGATGTGCTGCAGCCGTATGTCCCACTGTGTTATCTGAGGTCAGCGGACCAGTTGCTGCTCACAGTTCCAGGGACCCGTCTTAAGCGCAGAGGTGACAGGGCCTTCTCTGTCGCAGGCCCAAGACTTTGGAATGAGTTACCTCTGCTTCTCAGACCGGCCCCCTCCCTCACAGGTTTTAAATCTCGCTTAAAAACCCACTACTATTCCCTGGCTTTCAACACTGTATGATTTGTGTTGAACCTGTATGCATCACACTGTGTTAGTCATTATGCTATTATCTGCTATTATTTTGTTTCTATGTTTTGATTTTTTGTTATGTGTTGCTGTGTGCTTTGCTTGTTTGTTCCTGTTTGTACAGCACGTTGGTTGGCCCTGTCGCTGTTTAAAGTGCTTTATAAATAAAATGGTATGATATGGTAACACAAAATAAAATACAGACTTCGCAGTTTTTTTAAAACCATATTGCTATAACATTTGCTCTATTTTCAAAATTTAATCTAATATGAAATATACAGACTTCACGGTCTTAACCATATTGATTCATATTTAGTAAATCTTTAACAAAATTTCAAAACATGTGCAAACCTGCATTAAAAACTATTCTGAACTGTAATTTATGAACCAAAATAAATTGTATCATTTAGAACTGGCTCCAGGTGATGTGTCTCATCTGGCCTCTTCAACCTGTTAAAAAGACAAAATACATTAAGTTTGTTGTACAAAGTACAACTTGTATGTATGTTTTAGTATAATATTTGTATGTATGTTTTAGTATAATATGAAAAAAAAAACAGTTACCCTTTGAGCTGCAGCTGCATCAGAGCTTCTCCCACGTTATTCTGTTTCATGGTAGAGTTGTGGTGCAGTTTTTCACAAAAAAAAAAAAACCGTGAGTGAAAGACTAAAGTATGTTGGGTCCAGCGTATTAAAATTAAATCTGACTTCCTCAACTTCCACGGAGCAGTCTGCTTGTAAATCCTTTGTGCAGGAGATGGAGAGGGAAATCTTCACAGCTCTTGGAGAATTAGCTGGAAGGTTGCTCAGTTTGCGGGCCTGCTGCTTCACTTTCATCTTCCTTAAGCACATTTTGTCGTATTTCCAAAATACTGTACCGCAATTTTATTTTACACTTCTTGCAAAACAACTGTGCTCTTGTCAAGCTCTGTCTTCCCCAGAACATTGTAGGATTCAAAATGACTTTTAACAACGAAGGAACGGGTTGAATCATGTTGTCCTCCAGCTCCATACTAGCAGGCTCTATTCAGATAAAGGGAGCTGACTAACTAACTAGTTTGCTGTACGGTGGCCTAAATGGCCAAATTCTACAGTGATGGATGGACACGTAATGTGATATGCAGTACGCTCAGGAGTAGGAACAGAAAAAAAAAACTTAAACTCATTTTAAAATCAATTTATGGGCCTTTGTAATCACCAGGGATAGGAATCTAGATTATTTAATGAATCAAATTTTGTCTGCACTCCTGGTGGTGGATCTGGCTTGGGGGTGGAGCCAGTATGCCTGGGTGGGCGGGCCTGGCCCGACCGGCCCGCCCTCTGGTGCTGGGTCCGCCACCATCACAGACATCTACACCTCCAGATGCAAGAAGGGGGCCACCTGCATCATGAAGGACCCCACTCATCCAGCACACACAGTTTTTGCCCCACTCCCCTCAGGCAGGAGTTTGAAGAGCATCAAGTGTAGAACCACTGACTGAGGAACAGCTTCTACCCTGAAGCTGTTAGACTCATGAATATCTACGGTAATCAGGATTATCACTGTGGGGAAAAAATCACTGTAATACCACTTGATTGTTGATATGTGCTTCTGACTATCCATGTTGCTGATCTCATGCTACTGATTTGTTTCATGTTGCTGTGTTCATTCGTCTTCATCTGCTCACACAGACTCATGTTCGTGCTGCTGTTGTTCAGTGCATTGTTTTTGTACTATTTGTGCTTAGTGTATTCTTGGTTTAGCATATTTCTTAGTTCATGTCTTAGATCTTATTATTGTTTTACTTTACAATTTATATTTTTGTTGGATGTAACTGGGACCCTGTGTACACAATTTCATTCCACCACATGTACCACATGTGGTGCGAATGACAATAAACACACTTTGCCTTTGAAACTAGTCGTGCTTTGTTTTGTGTGTTTTAAATGTAGATACAGTATACTGTAGCTATGTTGCAACTTCTGGTTGCATACGCTTCGTCTTTGTTTGTTAATTGAATTTTTTTTACAAAAATTATTTATTAGGTTGTGTAATGTAAAGCAGAGCGCTACATCTGTAGCTACATCTTAGCTAGCATATTGCACAGCTCTAGCTTAGTGCTACTACTTCTTGTGCCATGCTCTCTGAAATAATTATTGGATCAAGTGTTTACTTCCGCTCTCGGCAAAGCAAGTCGCATATCTTTTTGCTCCTACCCTCCCTAAGTTTTCCTCCTCCCTGCTTGCTTTTTGTCTCGTCTGTGACTCTTCAGCGCTCACTCGAACCAATTTGCGATGGATTTAATAAATTGGGCTGTTTCATCTATAGATAAGATTTTTTCCACGAAGCGGACCGGGCCAGGAGAAGCGGTCTGCCCCTCTGACACGCACGCTGTCGGATACATGATGGACTCGTGGGGACAGTGGCAACCCATGTGTTTGACCGTCTTGTCTGTCGAAGACGTGGAAGATTTGTGGATTATTGGGATATTGGTGGCAGCTGCTTTGTTTTTTGGCGTAAGCGGAGCTGTCTGCTACTGGAAGCTCAGGAAGGCTTCGGCGGCTATCGGCGCGCTGGCCAAACTTCCTGATCAGCAAGATTCTCTGATCCGGGCTGTGAGCTCCTCATCCCAGCTGTTGTACGAACTGAATCGCACGATGGGAGCGGCGGTAGACCACCGCGGACCTGCGGTGCGCTTTGGAACTCGTTTACAGCCGCCCGGCCTCAATCAGGGCACAGATGGGGGTTCGTAGTTCGGAACCTCATATGATTCGGCGACTTTGGACCTGAACAGCACCTGGACTTGGAAGGCTGCAGTCAAAAAGAACACTGTGGCCTGGATTGAAGATAAACAAAAGACCTATCTAATCTGGTTTCCGCACGACCTTGAAAAAAGAAGAAGGCTGTCTGCTGGAAACTATTCTCCTGGAGTGAAGCTGAGAGACCTTGCTGACCCCCCCCCCCCCCCCCAGAGATCTCTGTGGGTGCGCTCGGAGGCGCCGAGCTGAGACAACTGCTGAACTGTGCTATCTGAATGTTGCTCACAGACTCTTTGATCTCCTTGCATGTCGTCAAAACTGCAACAATGTCTTGTCTGGTTGTGCTTATTGCTGATAGAGTTTTTGGGACTTTATCATAGAGTGTCTTAAGGCAATCTTTGATAGATTCTTTTTTTGAATATCACAAATGATACCTATTGTGTTTTTCCTTTTTCCATATCTGTTTGACCTTCATCCGGAGACGGATGAGAGCGGCCGCGCAGAAGAACATGTCATGTGTTTGAATATGCTGCAGCTTTACATTCTCTCCCTCTTCTGGACGACTGTGTATACATCATCACGTTGTATTGGTTAACTGGTGCAATGTTAATAAAAATCTCTTGTATCTTGTACTTGACTTGTGTAGGTAAACGTAGATGTTTAAAAACCTGTTCAAATACACCAGAATACAGGAAATGGCACCTACTTAATTCAAAAATTTATGGGGGAGGACCCTCAGACCCCCACTCCCAGCAGTGACCCCCTACACCCCACTTTACAAATGCTTCTGATGCCAATGGCCATTGCATTGTTCAAGCCAAGAGCCATTGTCAGCTCTGGGAGCTAAACACCTGTAAAGGGCAGATTATAGAATTGCCCATTATCACCAGTATTCAGCCTCTCTGTGGTAGGGAATAATTGACATAAGTGATGTCAGTTCACCTTAATGGCCATCATTATAAACCATTTGAACTCAGCTTTCACAACTGCTGACGACCTGAGAGCAAAAGAGCAGGTAAGATTTCTTCTAGTCACCTTTAATTATGTGTCACTCAATGAAAAGCTTTAAATGGTCACTCACATGTATCTCAGCTCTGACTCTCTTCTGACCAGGATATCCCTGATCCTTTCAATCTTAAAGAGCTCCCCCTCAATGTTATCCACAGCGATGGTGGAGTCAGCCATGGACACCACGTCGTCTTCTGAGGGACACACAAAACACAAGACAGTTCTTCCACATGTTGGACAAACAACAGCTCCTCAGACAGGATTACAACCTCTCATAAATGAATTCATACTTTTCCTTCGTCCACTGATTGACATTTACTGCTTCCAGACAAGCAGGTGTGCTCATGCCACACTGCTGTCAGGGTTTCACAAATAATCTGCTCTGATTGACACTGTAGGACGACAAGAGAGCAGGAATGTGTGTTTTAAACAGCTGCAGCAGGTGGAGTTTGAAATTAAGGGCTTGATGTGGAGCAGAGCCAACTCACAAGGTGGCAGAGGTTGGCACGATTCATATGGCTGACACACACACACACACACACACACACACACACACACACACACACACACACACACACACAGTGTTTACATGCAGGATAACAAAGCTTTGTGCTGTGCATCCTGCTCTATGGCTGTTTCTTAGCTTTAATGTGTTAAATAGACTCCCAGTTTTACATTAAGGGCTAATCTTTGCTTCATTTAAATAATAACCTGTCACACTTTATGAAACTGCAACAAATCGACTTAACAACATGATTCATCTTCACAAAACGTTCAATACAAAAACAACTGGGGCCTCATGTACAAAGACTTGCATGGACTTCTTACTGAAACGTGACGTACGGTCAAATCCAGAAAACGGCGTACGCACAAAAAAATCCAGATGTATCAAACTGTGCGTACGCCGGAATCCACGCACATTGCTTTTGTACATCACAATCAACGTGGAATTGAGCGCACATGAGAGAGTGGCCGACTCCGCCTTTGACACGCCTCCATATAAATATGCAAATTCATTTAAATATGCCCTGCACCAGAGGAATGTCGTCTTGTCCCATCATGCATCACGTTCTTCAACTGCTAAAACAGCTAAAAATAAACAAAAAACAAGAATTTAAGCTGTGCAAAACTATTCAGTCTTTCTGTTTTTTATATTTTTTGCAGGTTATATTCTAATTGCGTCCATGTGGATGTAATAATTGTTAATCATGTGTGTTTGGTGTGAACAATAATGATTTTCACATCATGAACAGTTTCTCAGAATCACCTCTAAGTGTCGCCAATGGAACCAAAACCACACAAACGTGCGTACGCCAGCCCTGGAGTTGGCGTGGGGCTGCGCACATTTCCACGTTCAGTTCTGTTTTGATACATACAGAGTTTTGCGTGGAAAATGGCGTACGCATGGTTTTTGTGCGTACGCACCGTTGATACATGAGGCCCCTGGACTTTGTAACAGAAGACGTTTCGCTCTTCATCCGAGGAGCTTTTTCAACTCAAAGAGCAGTGAGTGTGGGGTCAGGTTATAAAGGCTGAGTAAGATAAGATACACACATATATATGTAGATTGACAAATCACACCTCACACCTTAAACAGTAGGGGTTTCTTAAAGGTTCAGTATGTAATTTCTGGAACACGCTGGAACTTAGGAAAATTTTGAACAGAGACATGTTTCTGGTCCCTCCCCCTCAGAGCCATATATGGCTCTGCTACCCCTTGCTCTGCTGAAATTCAAATTCAAGCTCTGTTTTCATTGGCTGGTTACAAACTCTGTTTTTATTGGCTGGTTAATGGCAGGTCACTGTGGCTTTTTAGAAATGCTTTTAGAGAAGCAAGGGGACAATAGTTTTTTTCAGAGATTACTTGTCTAAAATCAGTATGTCAGGAGGTAGTGACAGAGTGAAGAAATATGTTAAAAATATATTGTTAGAAAAGTTACATACAGCTCCTTTAAGGTCTTTGTACTCTAATTCACAGATGAGGCTCCTCTGTTCCCATCAGGTGTGAAAACTGGCTGGGAATCAGTCCTAAAGCTGCAATAAACGTTTTTGAAAGTTGAAATCTAAGGCCCCCTCCTCTGTTAAGAGACGTCTTTTCTCTTGTAACATAAACGGCTTCCTTCACGCCTCTCTCAAACCACCTGTGCTCTCGGTCCAAAAATGTGCACATTCTGGTCCTCAAATGAGTGTCCCTTGTCCATGAGGTGGAGGTGAACAGCTGAGTTTTGTCCAGACGAGGTGGCTCTCCTGTGTTGGGACATTCTTCTGTGAATGGGCTGCTTAGTTTCCACAATGTAGAGGTCTGGACAGTCCCCGCTACACTGGACCGCGTACACTACACCACTTTGTTTGTGTGTGGGTGTTTTGTCCTTAGGGTGGACCAGCCTCTGTCTGAGAGTCCTGCTGGGTTTGAAATGTACTGGGATGTTGTGTTTGTTGAAAAGCCTTCTGAAATTCTCTGATGTTCCAGCCACATAAGGGATGACAATGGGTTTTTTTTGTCTGTTCTCCTTTTTCTATTTATTAGTGTGTTTTGTAGATTTCCTCGCTGACTTGACAAAAGCCCAGTTAGGATATCCACATGTTTGGAGAGCTTTTTGGATGTGTTTCTGTTCCTTTTCCTTCCCTTCTGTCTTCATGGGGATGTGTTCGGCCCAATGCTGTAAAGTTCTGATGACAGAAAGTTTGTGTTCCAGTGGATGGTGAGAGTCAAACAGAAGATACTGGTCTGTGTGGGTTGGTTTTCTGTAAACTTCAATGTTGAGGCTGTCCTCTCTTTCCACGTGAACCAAACGGTCCAAAAAAGGCAGCTTGTTACCGTTTGCATCCTCTCTGGTGAACTTGATGTTGTTGTCGATCGAGTTAATGTTTCTGGTGAATGCTTCTATTTCCTTGGTTTGGATTTGGACCCAGGTCTCATCCATATACAGTATCGGAACCAATGGCTTGGAGTTGTTCCCTCATAGGAGTTTAGGGCTCTCTGTTCCACTTCCTCCATGTAGAGATTGGCAACAATGGGTGACACTGGAGATCCCATGGCACAGCCGTGCTTCTGTCTGTTAAAACTGTCATTAAAATTGAAACAAGTGGTGGAGAGGCAGAGATCCAACAGGGTGCAGATCTGGTCTGGGGTGAAGTTGGTCTTGTTGTCCAAGTCCTTGTCTTGTAGAAGTCATTTTTGATGGTTTCGACTGCTTCAGAAATGGGTATGAAAGTGAAAAGAGGTCACATCATACGATACAAGGGTTTCTGATGGCATTAGCTTCAATCTTGAATCTTCACTAGCATGATTTATCTCTGAAAAGAAACCCTGATCTTTAGAAAATATTCATTCATTCAACCTTTATTTACACAGATAATCACATTGAGTCTCAAAGACTCATTTACAAGTGAAACCTGTTTAGACAGACAAAAAAGTAATGAAAGTGACACCTATAAGCTTTGGGGGTAAAAGAAAATCCTATCAAACTCTCACTCATTGGCTGAGGAAAGATAGCCTGGGATAGAAAAAAACACCCTGCACATAGGCACATAGTGATGCAGGCATTCCACAGGGGAGAGGAGACAATGAGTGATGAGCATGTCCAAGGACACTCCAGAAGCACTGTGGTGGTTCTGATAAGAATAGTATAATCAGTCAGTTCCCTCTGGTGAGATACATAAACACTCTTGAGGGTGCTGAGGTTGACCTAGGACAGCACCAGAGAGAATCCATGAGTCCTGAAATGATGCACAATGTTTATTCAGAAAGGTCCCTCTGATAGGTCCGCAGACTTCCTCGGTAGGAGAGGAGGGAGCACAGCATCAAATTTACAGGGCCTCCAGGTGGATTAAGATAAGGTGGCCTGTCAAAACCAGCCGGGGAGCCGAATTCAGATAAACAGCATTTGTTTTGGGAACAGGCAGAACTTTACTGATTTATGTCTGCCTTCAGTCTTTGCTGGTCCTCATGAATCCCAAATGTCCAAATTAAGTGGACACACCATTGGTCCCCAAGATCTGATCCATCATGCCAGTGAATCCTAGGGACCGCAAGTGGCCTGCAATCCTCTAATCAAATCCAATTTTCAGTTCAGTTTGCAAAGCAATTGAGTCTGGGTGCCTGAGGCACGGAACAAACCACCACATAAGGCAGGCAGCATGCGGGTCATCAGGGCAAGTCGGCTCGCATGAAGCTTGTCTTCTCATCAAGAACATTTTATAAATTGCTTTGAGACCAACTGACCAGATCCAAAGCAAAACTTACATTTTGGAAGATATGTAGAGAGATATGTAGAGCTTCCCATGGGCTCACCACCTGTGGGAGGGGCCAAAGGGGTCGGGTGCAATGTGAGATGGGTGGCGGCCGAGGGCGGGGACCCTGGCGGTCTGATCCTCGGCTACAGAAGCTGGCCATTGGGACATGGAATGTCACCTCTCTGGTGGGGAAGGAGCCTGAGCTAGTGTGTGAGGTTGAGAGGTTCCGACTAGAAATAGTCGGACTCACCTCAACGCATGGCTCTGGCTCTGGAACCAGTTTCCTTGAGAGGGGTTGGACACTCTTCCACTCTGGAGTTGCCCCTGGTGAGAGGCGCCGAGCAGGAGTGGGCATACTGGTTGCCCCCCATCTTGGTGCCTGTACGTTGGGGTTCACCCCGGTGAACGAGAGGGTAGCCTCCCTTC
>JBBPBX010070722.1:0-18512 GCA_038048925.1 Garcialebias charrua | reverse complement strand
TATACATGCTGTAAGACAGTAGTCATATTTTGAACAAACTATACCTGTGAAGGAAATTTTGTGACCGATTGTCAGATGCAGTTTTGTATTTCATACCTTTTGATCATTGCAGCCCTAACGTTAAAACAGAGAATTGGTGTGTCTTATCATACGAGGCCTTTCCGTGTGCATAACAAAGTTGGTTACGTTCTAATGTCTGATGCAAACGGTACCACCTTCAGGTTGATTCATCATTATTGCAGAAGAGGTTTTCTGGGAGTTCTTGAGTTTGCAGCTCTGAGAGAGCCTGGGACAGCTTAGGCTCGGTTTTGTCTTGCTTTTCCGATAAGGCCAAGGTTTTTTACTCTGAGGCCTGATGCTGCCTGGCTTTGGCTCACTGTTTGGCTTTGCAGTTCCACAAATTAATGCAACAATAAACGGCTCTAACTTTTTCACACTGCAGAGAATGGGCAAAATTTGTACATTTGATGATTTAAATAATGGTACACCATCTACATTGAAATTTAGCTGTATCTCATTTTCTGTTGAAAAAAAAATTGGGATAATGTGAGCACATTTTCAGAAGTCCTGTCTCCACACCAAAGTTTTGATACTTTGCATTTCACTTTCTATTTCTCTCCTACATTTTTTTTCTTTTTTCTGTTGTTTGTTGTTTAAGGAAATTCTACCATTGCTGTTCATCATTCTTTAGTTTGTAGCAGGTCGCTTTTGTAAATGAGCCCTCGAGGCTCAATGAGATTTACCTGACTAAATAAAGGTTGAATGAATGAAAAAGTAGAGGAACTGGCCACCACATAGATCTGTGACGTCTATTTCACTGGGATTTCCTAACAGGGAACTGGCATCTTTTGGTAGCCGGTGTCCATGGATGGCTGGGTTAGGTTTGGAGACAACTCACCACTGAAGGCGACTTGGATCGTGTTTTTCCAAATCTGTGGAAAAGAGCAAGGAGAGGAATGTGAAATCTCAACCTTATTTTAAAAGTTTGTGGATGGAAAGTATGTCAATATACCACCAACAGAGACATTGAACATTCTTGTTTAGACAAATACCCATGAAGCAGGTGTGTTTGGGGCCTCTGCACATTCTCCATCAGCAGTAGATTAATACCCCTCTGCTTAGTTCATGTAACATTAACATTTATCTTTGTGTGACCACAGCCAATGCTGACAGATATAAGAGGGGGAAATGTTTTTTTTTAAGCACATTATTAAAAAAAGTCATTAATGATGGGCAGTACATGTATAGGGGATAATTAAGTTTTATAGTTTAATGTTAAACATATTTCTGAGACATTTTAGGCTTAGTGGCTGAAGAGTTATGACACTGTTTTATACACCGTTTACTGATTTTATATGCTCAGGAAATGTTACTGTTTAGTTAGCTTAGGAGCCCATTTTTCATATAATCATAACTTAATCAAGTAGTTTCTCTTCATCCAGTGCAGGTAACATAGTTACTGCCGCTGGTCCACAGACAACAATACATTGTGCTCGATAACCAGAACACATCACACATAATATATATACTATTATGATAGACTACATTATTACTTAAAGGCTAATACACTTAGAGTTCACATCTAGAAAACCGTTTTACTGATTTAAGACTCTGCTCGCACATCCATCTACAGAGATAACGCACACCAGAACACCATATCTTAGTCAGAAGAGAGGCCACTGTATGCATATAAATGTATTTTATGTCTGTACGCTGATTAATCATTATGCCTGTCATAATAAATTCTTTTTTATACAAATACTCTCTCTCTCTCTCCTTTTGAGCACCTCTCTAAGAGTTTAGGACTCTTCATGGCCTAACAGAGCAGACAAAAACATTAAACTCCAGCTCTTTTTTTTCCAACCACCTCATTTAGCATACCATCACAACAGTCCAGTGTTAGCGCGGGTTAGCTAGCTAGCTAGCCCGCGCTAACACTGCTAGCCCACTACATGCGTTCGCTCCTGTCCGACCTCCGCAGCAAATACGCACTCATTTAATCAATGAGACTGTTATACTGGCTCCGCACGGCTACTGTGTAGCTAGCTCGGACGGTAGCTTGCAGTCCGAGCTAGCTATCTCGAAAAAATCGGCTCGAAATGTACAGCTCGAAAATATCGGCACAGCTAGTAAGCCGTTGGTAAATTCTGCTGTTGACTGTACGCCCCAAAATAATCGTTCAAAGTTTGTCACGGGTTTATTAACTAATGTGATTTACAAAACTTTACTTACTGTTGTGCTGAGCCCGCGCAAAGAAGATTACGAATTACTTCACGCATGCGCACACCGTTCTTCTTCTTCTTCTTCTTCTTCTTCTTCTTCTTCTTCTTCTTCTTCATGGGGTTTAATGGCGGTTGGCAAAACACTTTAGGTGTGCATTACCGCCACCACTGGTATGGAGTGTGGTTCTTCATGGGATAATTCTATGTGTACGCCTGATTAAACTATATGTATTTCAAATTCTATTAAACAACTTTGTTTTCTTAAAATATCTAATTATAATTTGGATATGTTTACTCTCTAAGTTATGTTGTAGTGCAGCTATTATGTTAAACTTTTCTTTTATCTCTTCAAATTCTCTCTTCATATATTCACGGTCTTGATCATAGTTTTGACATTCCTGTAGAACATGTTGCAATGTTTCATCTTGTCCACAGTGCTCACATTTGCCTGTATTGTGTTTCTTTATTTGAAATAATGAATAATTAAGTCCTGTGTGTTCAAATCTTAGTCTTGTTATTAATCTTTCCTCTTTTCTGCTCCTTCTTCCACTTCGTGTTTCACCTACATGTACTGTCATTTTGATCCCATAAAACCATCTTCCTTTACTTTCTTCATCCCATCTTTTCTGCCATTCTTTCTTCAGTCTTTGTTTAATGATACTTTTTGCCTCTGATTTACTTGTTTTTACTGTGAAGTTGATCTGAGTTTGAGTTGCCTTCTTTGCCATATCTGCTGTCTCATTTCCTTTTATCCCAATGTGTGCTGGTACCCATAAAAATGTTATTGTTAATCCCATTCTTTGTGTACTAAATAACTAATAACTAAGGAGTGCCAGTGCCAAGGAGTGCGAAGGAGTGCCAAGGTGTGGGAAGGTGTGGGAAGATGTGGGAAGGAGTGCGAAGGAGTGCAAAGGTGTGGGAAGGTGTGGGAAGGAGTGCGAAGGATCCCTTTTTTACTATATTTTTTCCCCTTGTCCCAAACGTAGAAAAATATGTTTATAGTAAATGGAGCTTATTTATGTAGCGTTTTCCAGCCCCCTATGAGGGGCCCCAAAGCTCTTTACAATACCAACCATCCACCCATTCATACACACATTCATACACCGGTAGCGGCAGACCCATGCAAGGCGCCATCCAGTCCTACCGGGAGCAACTCGGGGTTAAGTGTCTTGCCCGGGGACACAACGACACATGGGGAACCAGGATTCGAACCTCCAACCTTCCGATTGGGGACGACTGCCATTACCACTACGCCACGGCCGCCCCACGGCCGCTTAATCTGTCCTAACCACATTTATTTTATTAAACTCAATTATATGTTAAATTATATGTTAAAATAAATATGTGAAATGAACCTGCATTATTTGTCTATTTAATATAAACTGCACAGTACAGTAGGTATGTTTATGTAGTATTCAGCCTTGGAAAAAAATACAATGTAGAAAATGTTAATGAACTATTGGTTTAAAGAAATTGTATTAGGACAATGGAGTCTGTTCAAAGTTAAACAGAACCTGTATAAAAAATAGAATGATTAATACTTTGAGTGGGCATGCTGATCAAAGAAACAGATTTGTCTAAATTCAAGTTAGTTTGTTATCTTGAAACAAGATTTTTCACATTTTACAAACCTCACGACAACTGCAAATGTTAATGAAATGTCAAAAAAGCTTGTTTCGAATAAGAAATGACTCAAAACAAGATATTTTCAAGACTTTTTGCCTTATCAAGATTTTCAAGATGCATTGTCTCAAAACAAGTTGTTATGTCTTACTTAGAAATATGTTTTTGACTTATATTAAGTGTGATAAGAGGTTTTGACTTGAAATTAGAAAATTTGACTTGGTAAGATTTTACGTTTTTGCAGTGTACATAATACAGTTTGAGAAAAATTCAGCACATTTCATGTAAAGGTCCAGTCAGTGTTGATGGTAAATATAGTAAATTAAAGCAGTAAGTTGAAACGTGTGCTCGATTTACCAAAAAAGATTTCCTGCTCACAGATGCAGTAGTGCCTTCATGAACCCACATCTACAAAGTACCACACTCCTTGTCTGCACAGAGGAGAACACTAAAATTTTAAGGTGAAATAAGATGAAGTTCTTCCTTAACAACATCACAAAATATTTTAAATAATAAGTTTTCAGGAATTTATTGCTTCATTTGACTGAATTTACCAACAACACGGACTGTATTCACATAAAACATGCTAAATCTTACATTTATCACATTTTACCTGCTCTTTTTCAAGTTGAAGATTTAGTAGACTGTCTAATTTTGCTGTGTCCAGTTTTGCACAAGGATACACAAATTATTGAATGCTGCTGTTTATGTATTTCTTATTTAAACAATTTATAATGATGTCAAGCACTTTAATTTCCTATTTTTACTTGACTTTTGGATGACATCTTTTTTTTAATGGCAATTATTGTTTTAATACTTTTTTTTACTTGAGCCAAGCTTGATAACAAATTGCACTTAAAATGTTCTTTTGCAGCAATTTTCTGTTAAAATTAAATATATTGGAACATTAAAATGTTTTGTTTTATTTCTCCTCTTTTGTAAAATTTAGTGTTGCATTCAATACAATTTGAAGATCAAAAGAGTACTTAATTACATTGGAGGAAATGTTATTACTTGTTTTTAACAAAACATGAGTAGCTTTAGATAATGTTATATTGGTTATTTGTTTTATATGGTTATGTAAATATAACTTAAAATAGTAATTTTTTACAACTGTCACTAACCCGAACTAGTTGACTTTACTAAAAAAACGCGTGGAAACCCGTTGCCTTAAACCATTCTAGTTTTTACACAAAGAAGAAACTAAACATGTTTAGTTGTGTTAACTTGATAAACTCAGTACAGTGTAGTAAACACATTTAGTAGTCATTACTGAAATTGATTAGTTCACATAACTAATCAATTTTAGTAATGACTAGTAGTCATTACTAAAATTGATTAGTTCACATAACTAATCAATTTTAGTAATGACTACTAAATGTGTTTACTACATTGTACTGAGGTTATCAAGTTAACACAACTAAACATGTTTAGTTTCTTCTTTGTGTAAAAACTAGAATGGTTTAAGGCAACGAGTTTCCACGCGTTTTTTTAGTAAAGTCAACTAGTTCGGGTTAAGAGTGTGGTTTCAGTTTGAGATCTTCATATTAATATTGTAGTGTTAGAAAACGGCATTGATAACAAATTGATTTTAATTTAAATACTTTAATCCGTTAGTCATTATTACATTTAAAATTATAATTCGACTTCAAACAGAACCTATTGTCAAAAACAATTGTGGTGCGTGACTTTTTTAAACTCTAAATATTTTCTAAATAACGAAATATGAAGTTATTAGTGGAGAAATTCCGTCTGGATGACAGCAGACTGACGCTCCTAAAATATACGACAGGTCCGGACCACTCGTAAATTTTGTTCGTATCTGAAAAAAATCGTAGGATACGAAAACATTGTTGAATGCCACAAATGATCCTAAATCACTCGTACGCACAGTTTAAGAACAAATCTGTGCGTACGAACGATTCGTGCATGAGGCCCAATGTTTCTAATCATCTTGGCAACTTGGGTGGGTCCATTCTATTAGCGGCTGGATCATTTAAACTACTGGGTGTTCATGGACAACAGTCATTTTCTTTAGACAGTAGGTATGGATCATAATGGGCCCCAGTGCAATACGGCTTTTCATACCTGAGACTCAGTCTTGAATATATTCCACTGGGATGGATACTAGGTTTGGTTCTGAGAGATCACTGTGATCTTTTCTTCTCCCGTGTACTTTTCAGGTATTGCCCAGACTCAGCTCTGGGTGGATCCACTCTTGTTTTAGAAAGTTAAGAGAATGCTCTTTTTTTCCCGTCTGGCTTCTACTTGAGTGTACCTTCTCAGGTGAGTATCCAGAGCTTTGATGTGCTGTTTTGCATTCTCTAAAGCCTTAGGTATGGTCAAAAATGTTTTTTTTTTCCCATGGTTGGTTAGATAGGTTAAAGCTGCACTATGTAACTTTGTAATGTAGTCTGTAACTTTTCTAACAATATATTTTTAACATATCTCTTCACTCTGTCACTATCTACTGACAGACTGATGTTAGACAAAGTAATCTCTGAAAAAAACTATAGTCCCCTTGCTTCTCTATCAGCATTTATAAAAACACTAAAAACACAGAGTGACCCGTCCTTAACCAGCCAATAAAAACAGAGTTTGTAACCAGCCAATAAAAACAGAGCTTGAATTTGAATCAGCCAATAAAAACAGAGCTTGAATTTGAATCAGCCAATAAAAACAGAGCTTGAATTTGAATTTCAGCAGAGCCTCCCCCTCAGAGCCATATATGGCTCTGAGGGGGAGGGATCAGAATGCTTTGCCTGTTGAAAATATTTCTAAGTTCTGCACGCTACTGAAAGTTACACGTACCTTTAAATGTAAATAACATTAATGGTACCAATCCTGTCCAGTTTAAATCTTGGAACTTCGGATCTCTTCAGCTTCAAAGATAAGTCCAGTTGCCCTGATGCATGCTCAATACTGTATCCAGGTAGAAAAATCTAAAAAAGCTAAGTCTGTTCCTCTGGACATTCAAAAAAAACCAAAAAGAAACAAAGCAACAACAAAAAAACAGTAGAAACGTTTCGTCTTTCGTCCGAAAGACTTCCTCAGTCTGAGAAGCTGCTTTCAGCTCAGTCTTATAAATAGCACTCTCTCACAGTGGATCAACCAGTTTGCTGATCCACTGTGAGAGGGTGCTATTTCTAAGACTGAGCTGAAAACAGCATCTAAGACTGAGGAAGTCTTTCGGACAAAAGACGAAACGTTTCTACAGTTTTTCTTTGTTGCTTTGTTTTTTTTTTGTTTTTTTTTTTAATGTACAAAGGACCAGACTTAGCTTTTTTAGATAATTCTAGTTGCTTCATCTTTTTTTTATTTTAATTTGCCATGTCCTGGATGACTGAAAACCAACAGCAGCATATCAGTGGTGGCCCGTGAAATGTCCACCAGGGGGGCTATTTCTCCAATATGAAAAAAAAAATTCCAAGTTCAAACAGTTTTTTTAATCAAATGCAGATTAATACAAGGTCAACAGAACAATTACTGGTAAATGCTCAGGATAAGAAGAGCCAATTTGACTCACTAAAACAACAAAGAACAAACAAAAAAATATATCTAAATAAATAAATTATATATAAATTATAGAAAGGAAAATAAGTGAGATTAAAACATTTCTGCATTTCTACTTGCAAGAGGCTTTGTTTTCATTCTCCAAATCAAAATAGTGTTAAGAAATAGTAAAACACAACAAGTGACATTTAGTATATCAATTATTAATGTTTGATCATTTTTTATAAGCAAATTAAAATAAATGTAGCCATCAGAGTCCAATACTGTACAATAACATGCACTGGCAACCTAACTCCACAAACAAACAAAGAAAAAAAACCTCACCAGTTGCTACTTTTAGAATAAATAGTCAGCTGAAGGCTTTTATCACAAAGAGAGCCACCTAAAAGTAGAGAGGATATCAGTCAGGAATGGTAATATAATAATACTGTTGAAGCATTAGCTCCAAAAACAAACTCACCAGTTGCCACTTTTAGAATAAACAGTCAGCTGAAGGCTTTTTTCACAAACAGCCATCTAAAATTTGAGAGGCATATCAGTCAGAAATGCAAATAGACATTAGATAAAGGGCTTTCAATGATTTAAAACTTACCTGAGCAAGTCTGCTTGAGTCACTGACCACACGGCTCATTTTCCAGACCAATTAAAAAAAAAAATTTAAATAAATAAATAAATGGCCGTAAACACGCGATTGTTAGGTAAAGCTCATGTTGGACTGTCCAAGGTGGTGAAAACTGCGCCCAGCATCTTCCCATTGTTTTGTAACGTTGTGGAATAACTGCGCATGCACCATTTATAATGACAGTCTATGGATAAGATCAGAGCGCCCCCAAAACAGGAAATACGTCACCAATCAGAATTTTTTTTTGAAACAAACAATATAACTCATCATTACTCATAAAATATTCATCCTACACAACTAAAAACATATATGCATATATTTCAAAATATTTTTATTTTATTATTTCATTTTAATTCAATTTTTTTTAAGTCTTCAATGTAAACTGGTCCAGACGTTCCCGTGGGGCGGCTCCCTAGCGCCTCCTATTGGCCGGCCACCCCTGCAGCATATGATACTAATGTTAGTGCATCTTATCTAGACTAACATGATAGGATTTATACTTGTTCGTTTCTACTTTCAGTATATCGGTACCCTTTCAGAAATACAATGTTGTGCTGAAAAAGCTGTCATAAAGCAAGAATAAATGTAAACATTGAACCAAAAAAAATTATCAGATTGTCTTTCTCTGTTCTGATTTCATAACATCGAAATTGATGCACATAAGCTAATATTTAGCTGTCACGATCGACGGGGTGTGTGAGGAAAATGAGTCCAATGGTGCAGACAGCAGACTCTCAGAGGCACGAGTTAGAATCAGAACAAACTTTAATGAGGAAATCAAAATACTGACGTGGCAGTAAACATGAAACATAAACTCAGGGCTAAACTAGAACTGTGGCTTTAAAGCTCAAACTGTGGCTGGATTACTAGAACTCAAAACTATAGAGACGTACTCACAGACCAGGGAGCTGAAGCGCAGCAGATACATGACACACCAGGGGAAATGGACAAATGACCCGACAACAAAACTGACTGCAGACGGAGTATACAAGTATATACACACAGACAAGACAGGAAGTAACGACACACACCTGGGAGCAATTAACAGAACAAGGCTAACTCTGAAATGTGGAAGGTAAACCAGGGTGACAGGAACTCTAGGTTGAATTAATAATGGACTAAATTAGAAGGGAACCTAAACACATGACTACACCAGAAGGGGACCTACAATACACATGAAGACAAAACGAGAATAAACATGAAGACTAAACATGAAGACTGACTGAACTAGACAGGGACCTAAAATAAACATGAGATATGCAGACTGAACTAGACGGGGAACTAAAATAGACATGAACTAGACAGGGACCTAAATGCAGGCTGAACTAGACAGGAAACTAAAATAGAACAAACACGAAGACTACCCTAGAAGGGGACCTAAAATAAACATGAAGACTAAACAATAATAAACACGAAGACAAGACCAACAGGAAGGAGCCATCCTTACAGTACCCCCCCCTCAAGGACACCCCTAGGCGACCCCAAGAAAACCCGCCCAAAAATCCAAGGCAGACGAAGGAAGGAAACCGCAAGGAACGGCGGGCACGAAGAAAACACACGGACAGGGAACAAAACACAAGAACAGGGCGCGGGACAAAAATGAAACACAAGGCCAAAACCAGAAAAAACAGCGAGAGCCCCAAAGGATAAAACTAGAACCAATAACTTAGCGAAGACCAAATCCTGACTAAACCCAGTACAAAACTAGAAACTCAAAACAGAACTAAGCATCGAAGCCAGGTAGTCAACAGTAGCCAAAGACCCCTCAGGTGGACGACCAGGAGAGAGTCCGTCACGCAGGACCCCATCCGACGGACGACCGGGGGGTTGCCCAACGTGCAGGACCACTTCAGGCGGGCGACCGTGAGGCCGTTCAACACCAAAGGCAGGAACCATGGCGACAAAGACTTCGTCGGCTGGGGCACAAGGCGAAAGAACGTCATCGAGCGTAGAGACCTCAAGCAGCGCTGAGACGTCGAGAGGCGAGACGTCATCTGGCGAAGAGACGACTAGAGTCGAGACGTCATCTGGCGAAGAGACGACGAGAGTCGAGACGTTATCTGGCGAAGAGACGACGAGAGTCGAGACGTCATCTGGCAAAGAGACGACGAGAGTCGAGACGTCATCAGGCGAAGAGACGACGAGAGTCGGCGAAGAGACGACGAGAGTCGAGACGTCATCTGGCGAAGAGACGACGAGAGTCGAGACGTCATCTGGCGAAGAGACGACGAGAGTCGAGACGTCATCTGGCGAAGAGACGACGAGAGTCGAGACGTCATCAGGCGAGGAGACGAGAGTCGAGACGTCATCAGGCGTGGAGACGAGAGTCGAGACGTCATCAGGCGTGGAGACGAGAGTCGAGACGTCATCAGGCGTGGAGACGAGAGTCGAGACGTCATCAGGCGTGGAGACGAGAGTCGAGACGTCATCAGGAGTGGAGACGAGAGTCGAGACGTCATCAGGTGTGGAGACGAGAGTCGAGACGTCATCAGGCGTGGAGACGAGAGTCGAGACGTCATCAGGCATGGAGACGAGAGTCGAAACGTCATCAGGCGTGGAGACGAGAGTCGAGACGTCATCTGGCGAGGAGACGTCTGGCGAGGAGACGTCTGGCGAGGAGACGTCTGGCGAGGAGACGTCTGCGGTGCTGGGACCCTCCGTAGAGGTGGAGACGTCTGCGGTACTGGGACCCTCCGTAGAGGTGGAGGCGTCTGCGGTACGTGGACCCTCCGTAGACGTGGAGGCGTCTGTGGTACGTGGACCCTCCGTAGACGTGGAGGCGTCTGGAGACGCTGGACAGCAGAGAGAAGGTCGGGTCATATTCTGTCACGATCGGCGGGGTGTGTGAGGAAAATGAGTCCAATGGTGCAGACAGCAGACTCTCAGAGGCACGAGTTAGAATCAGAACAAACTTTAATGAGACAAATCAAAATACTGACGTGGCAGTAAACATGAAACATAAACTCAGGGCTAAACTAGAACTGTGGCTTTAAAGCTCAAACTGTGGCTGGATTACTAGAACTCAAAACTATAGAGACGTACTCACAGACCAGGGAGCTGAAGCGCAGCAGATACACGACACACCAGGGGAAATGGACGAATGACCCGACAACAAAACTGACTGCAGACAGAGTATATATACACACAGACAAGACAGGAAGTAACGACACACACCTGGGAGCAATTAACAGAACAAGGCTAACTCTGAAATGTGGAAGGTAAACCAGGGTGACAGGAACTCTAGGTTGAATTAATAATGGACTAAATTAGAAGGGAACCTAAACACATGACTACACCAGAAGGGGACCTACAATACACATGAAGACAAAACGAGAATAAACATGAAGACTAAACATGAAGACTGACTGAACTAGACAGGGACCTAAAATAAACATGAGATATGCAGACTGAACTAGACGGGGAACTAAAATAGACATGAACTAGACAGGGACCTAAATGCAGGCTGAACTAGACAGGAAACTAAAATAGAACAAACACGAAGACTACCCTAGAAGGGGACCTAAAATAAACATGAAGACTAAACAATAATAAACACGAAGACAAGACCAACAGGAAGGAGCCATCCTTACAGTAGCAACCATATTTACTTCCACAAACATATTTACACTTGCTGGTGAAGATTCTCAGTCGTCTAGGACATGATAAAATCAAAAAGGCGTTCAATACAAGATCAACTGGACTTTATTTGTTGCAGAAGACGTTTCGACCTCTATCCTGAGGGCTTTTCCAATTCACTGAAACAAACTGTGAGTGTGTGGAGTTGTAACAATCTTAAGAAACACGCACCATCATATGTAAATTGCAAGCTGAAGGCTGGGGCAAAGCTCTGCGCTTGAGCGAGCGCCGCGCCACGCGCGTGTGCTGCGCGTGGGGGGTTCACAGCAGAGCTCAGTGTGAAGCAGCGTGTGGCTCCAACGTTTTTGCTCCAAATACTTGATGTCATTTGAGCAGAAACAGGGCGGAGCGTTTAGCTACGGGACAAATTGAGGTCACTGATTGGTCATTTGCTGACAGCCTACTGATTTGATTGACAGGTCGGGTCTGAGAAGAATGTCGGGTCTGAGAAGAAAAGGCAGAGGGCTGTGCAGCTTTGTTCTGTGTTTATATGTTAATAAAAAAGTCCTAAAAATTAAAATTAAAACAGGGAGCGCTGGTCCTTCAACCCACACAGCAGACAAGCACACCAGGAAATGTTTAGAACCTGCGCATCCACGTTGGACATGAGTTTAGTTCACTCGTGACAAGTTCATTCATTCCTCCTCATCGGAGGAGGAAGTGAATGGTGACCGCTTCAAGCGATTACTTGACTTTAGGCAAAAAAACAAAAGAAAAGGCCCGATCAGCGATAAAGAAGAGGAATTTAATTCATTTGTGTGTCATACAAAACAGTCCGCCACCAGGGCAGTTTATTGTGAGACACCGCGCAAGCGTGCGCGGTCGTAAAAAAGACCTTGGCGCGTTCGCGCGTACGTTCAAAGGGCTTGTGCAGCGGCGCACGCACGGCGCTCACACAACGGGGCGCCGGCATAGGCGTAATTTACACGGGGGATGGGGGGGTTTCAACCCCCTCAATAATTGGATCCAGTGATATTAACCCCCCCAAAAAAATGGCATCATTCATTTCAAGCTCCCGGATTAACTGGAGGTGCGCGCGCGGCGCGGAGGAGGAGCGCATTTCAGCAGGTGAGAGACTGCTCTCTCTCTCTGCCTTCAAAGCTGCCGTTCGGTTCTCCCCTCCTCCTCCCCCCTCCAGCACTCCCTGCCTCTGTCACTAGCCTCGCGAGAACTGCCCCCTGCAGTAGCCTCGGTGGCAGTTCTCGCGATGTTACTGCTGGCAGCGGGGAACACAAACCCGGAAAAACACAGAGATGGATGAATGTAACTAACGAGAGAGAAGGCGTCCTGCCAAAAAAGTTAAGACTTCGTGTAAATATCTTGAAAAATGGGACAGCGAATTTACTTTCCTAAAGAAGAGTAGGGTGGGGCACAATTACGCGTTTTGTAAGATTTGTAACTGCGACTTTAGTGTCTCTCATGGGGGAAGGAACGATGTCCGTCTGCATGAAAAATCCGTCCAGCACAAAGGTAGGCCTATCAGATTGTGATCACATAACTGGTTTGAAAGAGGCTGATATGTAGTTATTTTAGATTTCTTGTAAACCTGTCTTAAAATGTAAGGGGTCCTGGACTTTGTTGGGCTAGTGCAGGGGTCTGCAACCTGCGGCTCTGGAGCCAAATGCGGCTCTTTGGTCCCTCAGCAGTGGCTCTTCCAAGCTTTGATCAAAACTAACTTTAAACTGAATTTTATTTGTTCTTATAACAACAAAAAGGGCTAGTTTTAGCAGTTTTTCCTGTCATTTTCTTTGCAAATGTGTGAATACTATAACTAATAGAAGGAGTAAAACACAAGTTAACTTTATTTATTCGAAGTAGGATATTTAATTTTTCCACAATTAAAATAATTTACCTAGACCTGCATAGTTCATTATTTTATTTTTTAATTGGGAAAGATCACATTATTTTTCCTTCTTTATGATAATCTGGTCTTTTTTAGTCTTAAAATGTAAAAATATCAACAAATGGTTAGATATTTTCAGCTTTACAATGGCCAGAAAACTACAGGTCAGAAAATTGTCCTCTAACAAACTTAAAGTGGTCTGTGGGCCACCAGTTGAGAATCCCAGTTGTAGCAGGTATTGTGGCTCCGGAAACGTTTAATTTAGTGAACAAAGGGGCAGAAATGGCTCTTTTGATCATAAAGGTTGCAGATCCCTGGGCTAGTGGGATGGCTCGGCGTACCCGTGCTCTTGTCATATTATGGCTGTATTTGAATCATTTGTTGTAATTTTTCCTAGTTAAACTGTAGTGAACCAGGTAAATACACACTCTTTGACAATTGTGAAATTGAGGTATGTTATATAATAAATCTTAAAAATGTAAAATATGTGTTATGGCTGAAAAAAATGCAGAAAAATAGTGAGTTTTTTTCTTACTTGTTGAACCTATGTGGAGCAAAAAAGGAGCAGAATAAATACAGAGAAAACAGGAAAGTTAAGTAAATCACAGTAAAGGCATTACAATATATTTTAACCCTAAAATATCCTGAATCATAAAAAAAAGTTATTTATTCGATAAATAAATAGGTAGAGAGCATAACCCCCCCCAATGTTAGAACTAAAGTTACGCCCTTGGGCGCCGCGCTCGCTCGAGCGCGGAGCTTTGCCCCAGCCTTAAGGTAACACATACATGTAAATTGACAGATCACACCTTAACAGTAGGGGGTTCCCTTGAGGTCTCTGACAGAAGACATACCACTGTATGTAGGTTGACAAAAAACACCTCACAAACCAACAACAGAGGTTTCTCAAAAAACTTTGTTAGTCTAATTCACAGACAAGACACCTCTGCTCCCATCCGGTGTAAAACGTCTGGGAATCAACCCCAAAACTGAGTTATAAGTCTTGGAAAGTTGAAATCTCAGACCTCCTCCTCTGTTAAGAGAAGGTTTTTCTCTCTTAACATAAACAGCTTCCTTCACACCCCTCTCAAACCATCTGTGCTCTCGGTCCAAAATTTGCACATTCTGGTCATCAAAAGAGTGACCCTTGTCCGTGAGGTGGAGGTGAACAGCTGGGTTTTGTCCAGAGGAGGTTGCTCTCCTGTGTTGGGACATTCTTTTGTGGATGGGCTGCTTAGTTTCTCCAATGTAGCGTTCTGGGCAGTCCTCGCTGCACTGGACTGCGTACACCACACCACTCTGTTTGTGTGTAGGGGTTTTGTCCTTAGGGTGGACCAGCCTCTGTCTGAGAGTCCTGCTGGGTTTGAAATGTACTGGGATGTTGTGTTTGTTGAAAATCCTTCTGAAATTCTCTGAGACTCCAGCAACATAAGGAATGACAATGTTTTTTTGTCTGTTAGCCTTTTTCTGTTCATTATTGTGTTTAGCAGATTTCCTTGCTGACTTGACAAAAGCCCAGTTGGGATATCCACATGTTTGCAGAGATTTGTTGATGTGTTTCTGTTCCTTTTCCTTCCCTTCTGTCCTTGTGGGGATGTGTTCTGCCCAATGCTTTAAGGTTCTGATGACAGAAAGTTTGTGCTCCAGTGGATGGTGAGAGTCAAACAGGAGATATTGGTCTATGTGGGTTGGTTTTCTGTAAACTTCAATGTTGAGACTGTCATCTCCCTCCATATGCACCAAACAGTCCAAAAAAGGCAGCTTATGCTAACGACAATAAGCTGCCTTTTCGTTCATTTCTCATCATTTCAGTCATGGAGTCAACGGAGGAGGAAGAGATCATTGCCTTTTGGCAAAAAACAAAACAAAACAAAAGGCCAGATCAAGGATGAAGAAGGGGGAATTTAATACATTGGTGTCACATACGAAACAGTCTGGCAGTTTATTGTGCGACACCGCGTTCGCATACGCGGTCGTAAAATTTGAGCTTTGTGCATACATGCCCTGCGGGGGTACGCTTGTACCTCTGCGTACGTACGTGTGTATGTCATATGGACGTACGCAGAGCTATACGGGGGGCTTTAGACAGACAATTTCCCTTCCCCCATAGCTTGACTAGGAAGAATGATGGGTCTGTAACCACCCCCTCACAATTAAAGTAATAAAGTTATTGGCCTGCTTTATGTAATTAAAGCCGAATGAAAGCCTGTCTAGATAGAAAAGTACTCAAGCGCAAAATAATTTCAAGGAATCAAGATTGTGTGTGTGCTAAAATTCTGTATGAATTTCTGTGACTTAAGTGACCCACACAGCAAAAGATTACACCTCAGTCATTAGAAATCATAACTACTTCTTAAAAACATGTTTTGAATAATGAATTTACATGAAGTAGCCTTGCATCTATAGTGTAAGTCAGCAGCGTGTGTTAGTACTTCTAAAGTTCAGAAAGTTTGTGTCCTTTCTGCAGGCGTTTCCCTATTTCCTGTGTATTTCATCAGATAGTCTTCAGGTTTATCTTCTTTATGAATTTTTGGGCATGCTGTGCGGCTTTAAACAGCATGTCAACAGCGTTCAGATAGTTTTCTGTTGATCTTTTTTAGGAGGGACCAGTCAAACATATATTCATAAGATGGGCTGAAAAATGAGCAGTTTGCTTGCCGACTTCTCCCATTGCGTCACCTTGACTTCCTTTATCTAAATGCTATTCATGCTTGGACTGCAAATTAAGGAGCACTCATGTATGCAATACTATTTTCAAATCATGCATACATAAAGTAAAATGAAAGAAAAAATCATCATGCAAACTGTCATACTTTGGATCAGTTTTTGTGTACATGTCCCAAAGCATAGACAAATAAAATAAACTTGTTAACTGCATCTTTTCCCTAGCCTTTCTATTAATGCTTGGGTACATGTCCTAAACATGCGTCACAGCCATTGATTGCAGTGAAAATGGCCTTTGACTAAAAGAAAGAGCTGAACCAGCAGCAGACGACTGCTCTGTATTGATTGCAATTCCTCCTAAACACAGCCTTTCCTTGCTTGTTTATTTGGCTCTCTGATTTGTTGACAGAGAGGGCTGTAACAGGCACAGAGTAAAACCATGTCAAACCAGCTTACAGGAGAATACAGTCATTAAACATGATCCCTTCACTCGCATCTTGATTTTATACGTCTACCTTATAATGTTTTGCTAGTTTTTTGATACTTTGTAAAAAAAAAAAATATTTCTCTCTGTTGTTTTTTTCTCTCTTTTGTTTTCTATTGTTTATTGTTTATTGTTTAAGGAAATTCTACCATTGCTGTTCATCGTTCTTTAGTTTTAGCAGGTTGCTTTCATAAATGAGCCATGAGGCTCAATAAGATTTACCTGACTAAATAAAGGTTGAATGAAATACCAATACAAAAAACAAACAAACAAAAAAATCCTAGTAATAATTAAAAAAAAAAAAATAAAGGGAAAATCTCACCATCTGTCTACATGCTAGAGTTTTAAATTAATATAATTATGCTGAAACAAGATGTAGCTAGAGTTACTTTGTTTAAATCTCGAAAGTAACAGTGATTGTCATCTAAAATAATTAATCCAATTATCTTAGCGCTTGTAGTTTGTGTTGTGACTATCAGTAATGAACAAATGTAATTTTAGTCCAGTAGTTGGTCATTTTTGTATGAGCTGAGATCAGTCATATGTAGCAACCATTTTGAATTGGTTAAACTCCAAATATTAATCAGTTTTAGATGTCCTGTGGAAATTTGTCATGTTGTTTAAGAAAACTTTTGCTCACAGGCAAACAATATTGTGCAATGTGTAGCACGCAAAATTAGTGTTGGGAAAGAACCTTAGTAAACCAACGTTTAAATTTGTGTTTGTGTGAGTTGTAGCAAAAATTGCATGTTGCACAAATATGCATGCATTATGCATGCAGAGAATGTGGATGCATGCAGTTTGCAGAATCTGACCCTCCACAGTACAGAACAGCTTCATCCCGTTGGCTTCCCTCAAAGCAAGAAGTAAGTAGCAGCTTCAGAGGGCAGCAGCAACTGGTAAAATATCATTCAACCTTTATTTAAACAGATACCGTATTTTCTGGTGTATAGGTCGCACCGGTGTATAGGTCGCATTGTCCAATTATCACCAATAGATTGGAAAAATCCCTAGATAGGTTGCACCGGTGTATAGGTCGCACCTACGTTTAGCTCTGCTGCAAATGTCTGCCACAGGAGCGCACAGCAAGGCTTTTAAGAAGATTAACACTTAAAAACAATTATTTGTTTGATAAAAATTATAGCAAATATGTGTCTGAGCTGAACTTTTCCTTAATAAATGAACGTAATTGTGAAATGAGCTGGATTTAAAAATTTGTTTCGCCGAAAGTGATAACAAGCCATATATAGGTCACCTGAGTATAGGTCGCAGGCCTTGAAAAAAAAAAACATAAAAAGGTGCAACCTATACACCGGAAATTACGGTAAGTCACATTGAGCCTCAAAGACTCATTTACAAGTGAGATCTGTTGGACAGACAATAAAAGTGGTGAATATGAACACATAGGGTTTGGAGACAAAAAAAAATCCTAACACATGTTTTACCTTTGTTTGAAGGTCAAAAATGTGGTAATAAAAAAAAGTATTGCACACAAGCACATAATGACACCCACATTACGCAGAGGTCAGGGAGGACTCAAAGGCGATTGAGTAGCCAGCTCATAGATCTGTGCACATTCATGGGGGGTGGAGGGGCGGCTGCCAAGGTCGGCCAGAGGCGAGAATCCTGAAATGACGTCAGAATGTTTATTCAGCTGCGCCTCTGAAGTCTGTGACATTCCTCAGTAGCACGATTGGGAGAGGGGATGAGAGCATCTGGTTTACAAAACTTCTCAGGCATGTTGATATAAGTCGGCCTATCAAGGCCAGTCGGGGAGCCGAATGTCAGATAAACACAATTGTTTTGGGAACAGGCAGAACTTTAATGACATCTTCCTTCAGTCTGTGCTGGTCCACTCGCTTCTGAAAATGTCCAAATTAAAATGTAACGTGCCTGAGAAAATCC
>JBBPBX010070720.1:0-18512 GCA_038048925.1 Garcialebias charrua | reverse complement strand
TGTAAACACCTGTTGTTTTATGCAAATGTGTATCATAACACACTCCAAGAACATGCTCTATTGGTTCAACAATTTTCCATAAAAAAAATATATATATATACCTTTGCCTCTTTGTTTCAGTGTTAAGGTGTGTGAATAGATTTTTCATGTTCTCAACACATTATTTGACTTTGTTTAAGGTTTGCTCATTCACTTCAGATGAAAAACATGCAAGAACAGCATCCTGTGCTTGAATATGAACATAATTAACAACCTCTTCCATTGAACAAGTTAAAGACTGCACAATATTTTCAGAAACTCCAGCTGCTTGAACTTGGGCAACAGAGCTACACATGTCCATTAACTGCCACTTTTTAGGAAGACTTTCTTGACGAACAGAAGTAGTACTCAACGGGTCATCGGCACAAACATCATGGGTCTCAACACCATCTGTTCCAACATTGTCCACATGAACAGAGTCTATGGCAATAGTGTCTCCATGTGCTTTCACCAAGTGCTTCTTGAACCCAGAATACGTGTAAAAAAACTGATGAACAGCTATGTTCCTCACATTTCAAACGCAATTTGTGGCCTGGATACAAAGCATGACTAAATTTCAAATGCTGAAAAAGAGTTGAAGAATGTCTGTGCTGAACCTTACAAATGAAACATGTTGGCATATTTAAATGTTGTTAATGCTCACTCTGATTTCCTTGACTCTGGGGCTCTCCTTTGTTGCTGCCGCATCAATCCCATAAACTGTTGTTTGGATGAATTTGTAGAAGTTGAGTAGGGTTGCATCGTAGGACACAGCAAACACAAAATGCGCCTTAAAAAGTTCATCGAAGGCAGCCACTGCAGTCTGTACCACACAAGGAATGGGCTTCTGATCCAGGATGATGTAGAACTTTTGAATACTGCTCTTCTTTTCTCCAACGCAGAGGAGGAAGGGCTGTGCAGATCCAACTTTGCCAAGGAATGTCGCCATGCTTGTCCCCACCTAAGATTGAGAGACAGCACATTAGAAATAATGGTTTTAGACCCTCACAAGCAACAAATTAAGAACACTTTCCACCTTCCTTTAGCTGTGACCATGCCACAAAAGTGGATGTGACTTGCAAGGAAACTCCTGTGAGCTTCAGTGAAAAGATCAGTTCTAATAGGCTCATACAATTCTTTGTGACATTATGTTCCCATAACCAATTTTTTTCCCATTTCGTCATAAAATTCACCTTGATCCCTCCCATCCCCTCCAAAATTAACTATAAATTTATAATACAAATAAAAACAAATAATGACTTTACATTATACAGTCTTGTAAAACTGAGATCAATTTACTGTAAGTGAAGCGCAATAATGCATGTCAAAAACATACCTTCATGAACTTCACAACACGATGAGCTGCCTCAGTTGCACTAATTTTTACACGTTTCTTCCCTTTGGGGGTTGGAGGCAATAGATGAACCAGCAGGAGAATGGCTGCCAAGTCGCTATCCCATTCTGATAAAATCATAACACAAGCAATCATTAGAATTACGACATGAAAATGCATACATAGAAAAGACTGTTGAACATATTTATCTATCAGTACATACCATAATCACGTGATTCCTCCTGAGCAGACAGAAGGTCATCCAGTGGAACGCTCTGTCGAAGGCTTTTGCTGACAGTGATGACCTTTGGTTTGTAGAACGTTGGCCATCTTGCAATGAACTTCCCCAAGATGTCTTCTCCAAAGAGCATGATGAAGTCCTGCTCAATCTAAAAAAAAGAAAAAATACCATTAAAAAACCCAATTCAAAAGTTCGGTTAATCAAATCTCAGAGTTTCTCACCAAGCCTGGTGTATCCAAGAATCTAGGGAAGTGATCCAAGATGAGTGATGACTGGTCCAGATCATATAGCATATTCTGTCTATGCTTAAATGTTGCCTTCATTCAAACACTTCTATGGCCAAAGCTCCATCTGAGATGAACTCCAAAAACTCATCTGTCACATGCACAACAAAGTCCTGGAGAAAACAAGAAGGGTCAGGGTAAAGATGATTTGAAAATAAAACTGACAAGAATCGAGGCATCAGAGACTCTTCCTGTACCTTGCAGTGATCAAACTGGACAGTGAAGTGAGCGTCAGAGCTTCGAGAAGAAGGTCTGTCAGGGCTGACCATGGGAGGAACCACGGTGGGCTCGCTGTGCTCCCAGAATGTGTACTGACAGAAGACAAAGTTGGACAGGTTGAGCGGCAGCCCCGTGGTCTCTTTGATCCTCACCTGGACGAGACAAACAACGATTCTCTCAGAAGGAAAGACTTTTAAAGTCTTTGTTGTAACCTGCCAAGAGGTGTGGGCTTTCTTACCCTGCAGCTGAGCCTTTTGGACATGTGGACGATCTCTCCGTTGGTGTCCATGACCTCGTAGCAGCTACATTCACTGGAATTCTCTGATGACTCGTCCGCCCAGGAAAGACTCACAGGAACAGCTCCACTGACTCGCTGCAGCTCAACATGCAACCTGCCAGCCACCTGTACACATGAGCAGAATGTCACTGCAAGATCCAGAAAATTCTGACTGGCTGGTATCCTGTTTTTTATTTTTAAGTATTTTTTTTTTGCAACCAAACTACTTCTGCATACTTTATGCTATTTAGCTGTCCATATTTTATTTTATACTTTTAGCTCTGTGATGGATGTCCTCCACCTCTCGTACAGTGAGTGCTGGAGATAGGCACCAGTTGCCCCTGACCTGGAAAGGGACAACAGGATAAGTAGATGGATGGATGGAAGCGTGGATGTATGTATGGATGGATGAGTAGATGGATGGATGTGTGGATGGATGAATGGGTGGAAGGATGGATAGATGGAAGGGTGGATGGATGGATGAGTGGGTGGATGGATTGATGGGTGGATAGATGGAAGTGTGGATGGATGTATCGATGGACAGATGGATGTGTGGGTATGGATGATGGGTGTGTAGGTGGATGGATGGGTGGGTGGGTGGATGGACTGATGCTACTTTTAGCTTGCCTTTAAATGAATGAATTTTAAAATGGATCATTCTATTTTCCACCTTGACACAACTCACATGTTTTGCCATCAGGTGGTCCTTCAACCAGTCGTCTTCTCTGTGATCACTGTAGATGAGCTTGCTGAGCTTGAAGATTCAAGTGACGAGGCTGACTCAGAACTGAAGGAAGCGTCTGTTACCTCACTCTCGTCAACGACGCCCACTGTATAAAGTTTAGAAGACATTACAACTTGAACTTAACTTTTGATTTATATATTTTTAAAATGCATTAGAAGGAACACTTGTTTTAATGCTTTTAAATCTTACCAAAGTGCTTAGTGACTACTTTTGAAAGATACTGTTGCAGACCTCAGGAGTTCATCAAAAATGTCAGAATCCACATCAACTCCAGAAGAGTCTTTCAGGTCTACACATATTTCACTTGACAAATTGAATTTAGCATAAACTGGAAGGAAAAAAAATACACACCTTAACTAATTTATAGCATACGGTTAGAACTTGTAAGAGCCAATTAAATTTATAATTAGAAAATATTTTGAATAGCATTTTCAGACAATGAACTGGTGGTTGAAATGGTACATTTTGTCTTTAAAGTTACCCATATTGTTTGACATCACCATTTTTATGAAAAATAATGACTTAATTATTACTTGAACAAAGACAGGGGTTGATTAATAAGCATTCTGGGCATAATTTGAGATAAACTACGTTAAGCTTACTTCATTTAATGGCAGCTGCTACAACATCATAATTAGTACTCAACTTACCCTCGTGCATGAATTTCAAGTAATCATAGCAGTCATCTGTTACTGGAACACGAACCCATTTCTGGACTGTCTGATGCCACTTGAACACAGCATTTCTGCAGAGCACAAAAGGGACAAGATCCAAGCTTTAACAATACCTTACAGATGTTAAAAACCAGCTTTTTATCCCTTCCACTATCACTTTGAACACGTTAGCTCTTTCAGCTAAACTTTATCCAAGCTAGAGTGTTGAGCTAGCTAGCTAGTCAGAATCCGCTCCCTGCCGGCTAGCCGTACGACAACAAAAGCAACACGCAGCTATTCGCCGCAGCATTACCGTATCTTGTAAACGTGCACAAATATGCTAGTGAGGGCTGACGAGTGGAGGCTCACTTTTCCGCAGTCCGTAACGTGACTTGCTTTGCTTGTTAACGGACTACGGCGGATAGACAGAGGCGGACGTTGGTTTTACGTCGTAAACGCAATACGGAATACGGAGGATGGACGTAAGAATACGAGTCACCAGCATATATAGGCCATTAACTCTTTTTTTCACTTCATTATGGCTCAAAAACGTGTGTGTTTTTTTTATTATGTAGGGCACTGTGTTAGGATAGGCTAAGTGCTTGGTAATACAGAACTGTACATGTGGTGCAGAACGTATGTTTGGATTTACGTCAAAAATTGCTTTACGTCTAATCTACGGAGCTCTATGGTGGACTTTTTTCGCGCTCTTTTGCGTTCCGTCTCAAAAGTTTACCCAGCAACAGGACGAACCAGACAACAGCCACAATGAAACCATAAATTATGTAAAATAGTTGAAAACATTCGACATTTATGTTGGATTAAAACCTTTTTTTATTATTATTTTGAGTAACCTTACGGAAAATGAACTCCTCTGAAGCTAGCTGTTTGCAATGTTAGCTTTTTACATAACACATCGCCAATATTTCAAACTAAAAAGCACATTCCCAACAAAACAATAGTCATGTACAGATATTTAGCTTACCTTTAGGAAAGAATTGTGTCTTTCGTGTGCGAACAGAAGCCATATCGACCAGTGACTGGTGGCAACACGACAGAAAGTAGAAGGCACCCTGCAGACGTTACGCGAAGGCGGGGCTTAAAGCAACACCACCCAATTAGCACTGGAATTTAACAATGCAAATATGACGAATATTACGCAGGCAGTGTTTTTTTAAAGCTGTGTGATGTTAAAACAACACTCACACTCTTTATTTAACACTACCTGAGATTTTAACACTGGCATTTTTACTGTGTGTTTGTTGCTTTTGGTCCTGTAGCCACTCTTTGCCTGGTGGACCTTGCAGGCAGCGAGCGGATGGAAACAATTCATTCTCAGGGAGACCGCTTCACAGAAACGACCTCAATCAACACCTCCCTGTCCAACCTGCGCATTGTCATCACTGCTCTGACCAACAAGGTGAGTCAACTGGAGCCCAAAACGATGAACGAAGGGCTCGGTTCAGTTAACTGGACTTCTAACTGTTCATTGTGAATAAAACAAACTTTGTGTTTCAGGAGAGCCACGTTCCTTACCGCAACTCCAAGCTTACATATCTTCTGCAGGACTGTTTAGGAGGAAACAGAAAAACGTGAATTTTTATTTTCAACATACGGTCACTAAGGTGTACTTCTACAGAAACTCTTACTTCAGATCAGCGCACAAATTTTTTTGGAGATCTTTTAATAAAATTTGTGAATAAACAGGAATAAAATGATTTTCTTGTGTCTTCAGCTTGATGTTCGTGAACATTTCTCCTGAGCCAGACAGCTTCAGACAAACACTCAGCTCCCGCAGGTTTGCAAGCAAGGTCAGTGACATCTGGAGTAATAATTCTTATCGCTTGTTTTCAGGCTGACTTTAGGAAATTATGACATTTTACTTATTTTCATGCATTTCTCTGAAACCTGACTCGTGCGATGTCTTTGCAGGTCAACGATTGTGTAATTGGGACAGCAACATCCAACAGGAAGTAAAGAACTCTAATCAAATACCCCTTTTTTTTAAAAATATATATTCTTTTTAGTATTTTAATCTCACTGTGAAATATTTATGGGTTTATTCGACATGTGTTGTACAGTTTGGTACAAACTCATGCCAGGTTTTTAAATACCAAAGTTTTGTCTTCTGGTGTAAATACAGTACGGTAGTTTTTTCCTATTTGGAAAGCATCAAAATCTGTCTCAACAGTTTTACATTCCAATTTTAATTAGTTTTATTATTGGAAAAATCATAATCCATTGTACTGAATGTTTTTGTATTTTTTTATTGTAATAAAGACGTGTAGAACATGGTATACTGTGCGGGCGTTTTGCACTACTTTTCCAGACTACACGAACTGTTAAACAAAAAAAATCTGCAAATAACAAGATTTGCTGTTTCAGCTCCAAGATCCAGAGCTCCGTAACTAAATCATTTGTTTCAATTATTGATAAACTTGTGATTGCTTCATTTTCATTAAACTAACTTTTTTTTTGTAAGTTTAGTAACTTGTAATATAAGTTTTTGTTTAATTCTGCTGTGGTTTTTGTAAAAGATTTATGTTGTTTGCATATCAGGTTAAATATGTTCTGGTTATGTTGTTGCATCTTTGCACATTTAAGTACTGCTATTATTTGTAATTTCATTTTTTGGCTGCTGCAACTAAAAGCAACACAAAACTCATGTTAAACTGAAATCAGTCAGTACATTTCATCATAAATCATCTACAGGGGCGGCCGTGGTGTAGTGGTAATGGCAGTCGACCCCTGATCGGAAGGTTGGAGGTTCGAATCCCACATCCGCCCACCATGTGTCGTTGTGTCCCTGGGCAAGACACTTAACCCCGAGTTGCTCCCGGTAGGTCTGGATGGCGCCTTGCAAGGCAGGCTACCATTACTGGTGTATGAATGTCTGAGTGAATGGGTGGATGGCTGGTATTGTAAAGTGCTTTGGGGCTCCTCACAGTGGGGCTGGAAAGCGCTATATAAATAAGCTCCATTTACCATATACAGTCACGCGGGTCCCCGGCAAGTCACGGGGTGACATTGTTGTCATTTGTACTTGACCTACGCATGCGCAAGAATGCTAATTCGTGCTTGAAGCACCACCCCTGGCGGTCATCCGGGATTCATAGAACCGTAGTTACAGTAGTAACTTTCGTTTTATTTCATCCCTCCTGACCGCCGGGGGCGGTGCTTCAAGCACGGATGACGCATGGCAACACGGTCACGAGGAATCAGCAACGTTCAAGGAACAACAACCACGCCACTCACCTCAATGTGAAGGGGAGACATGCTACTCCAGAACTCCTTGAAAGGGATAGGGCGCAGCCACATTCACCCGGTAAAATTGAGTAAAGGTATTCTGCGACGACTAGGAGACCGCACGGCAAATACTGTCAAACTGTACCCCTGTCATGGCAGCAAATGAGGTTGACATGCCCCTTGTAGCGTGGCACGTCACCCCCGCCGGTAGTGGCTGGTCCTGCAAGGCATAAACTGTGGAGATCAAATCCACAACCCAGTGTGACAGTCGCTGTTTAGAGAGTGCCTGACCTGTACGTGGGCCAGCATAGCACACAAAAAGGCCATCCGTCCTCCGGATGGGCACCGTAGCGGCTATGTACGCCTCAAGTGCATGAACAGGGCACAGTTGTTCGGAGGAACCACCAGGGTCAAACCGGGCAAGATGGAGCGGTTGGGTACTACCGGCTGGTAGGGACACTTTAGGCAAAAATGCCATATCAGGCCACAGTGTGACACCTGAGCCATCAGTGTACATCGACAGCAGGGCTCTGCCACTGAAAGAGCCTGCAATTCCCCCACACGCTTCGCAGAAGCCATTGCTAAAAGAAATGCAGTTTTCATCGAGAGCCATTTGAGGTCCGCAGACATCAGGGGCTCAAACGGTGGGGACCGAAGAGCCTCAAGCACCAGAGAAAGGTCCCATGCTGGCACCATAGGGCGTTTGGGTGGATGCAAATGCCGAGAACCTCTCGAAAACAGTGCAACGTCCTTGTCCCGGCCCACCAAACAACCGTTAAGGCAGACATGCCAACATGCCAACGAGAAATGGCAGCCACATATACCTTCAAGGTAGATGGGGACCGTCCTCGATCCAGTAATGCTTGCAGGAAGGTCAGTATGTCAGAGACTGAACACCGTACCGGATCCTGCCCATTATCGCGGCACCAGGTCACAAAGGCAGCCCACTTATTAGTATATACGCCCCACGTGGAGGGCGCCCACGCATTGGCCATCGTATGTCCTACCAGCCCAGTGTATCCTGAAAAAGCGGGCCCCGACCCTGCAGGGGCCAGACCCAAAGTTGGAGCCGGTCTGGGTCCGGGTGCAGAACCCGACCCCCCATCTGGGAAAGAAGGTCTGTCCTGGAGGAGAGACGCATCGACGAGCCGGAGCCGAGTTCACGCAGCAGAGGGAACCAAGTCCTTGCTGGCCAGAAGGGGGCCACCGTGTGCCCCTCCTGACAAATCCGCAGGAGGGTCAGAAAGAGTGGGCTGAAGGGCGGAAAGGCATAAAGGAGAGACCGGGGCCAGTGGTGCGCCAGCGCATCGTGGCCCAGAGGTCCGCCGTCGCCCAGGGAGAACCTAAGGGGGCAATGAAATGCGTCCCTTGAGATAGATAGATAGATAGATAGATAGCTAGCTAGCTAGCTAGCTAGCTAGCTAGCTAGCTTATTTGCGGCATTGACATAAAGGACATACTTGTACAAACATGACATTAACATCCATCATTACAGCAAAGACATTTGAGCTCAGTAATTCATGATGTTTGTATTATTTAATGATTTAATTGCTTGTGGTATGAAAGAAAATTTTGTTCTGTTTCTTGAGAATAAAGGAAGGCCGTACCTTCGCCCTGAAGGAAGCAACTCAAATGAGGATCTTAGGGGATGTGTGTTGTCTGCTATAATCTTGTTTGCCTTCCTCATAACTCTGTCCATGTACAGCAAACCCCCGACCTACGACTCCATCGACCTGCGAACCACGGGACCTACGAACATATCATATTTAATAAAAATATGATATTAAAAAAAAAATATATATATACTGTATATATATATATATATATATATTTTTTTTTGTGTTTAAATGTTCTTAATTTCATGTGTACATCACTTTGTTGCAGCTGTGGTTGTTGTAAAGGCTTTATAAATAATAATTATGATAAAAAAGATCATTTCTGATCATTTTTGAGCAATTTTTGAGCAATATTGGGCAACAGGAAGTAGGTCTTCAGTTTACACGGTCACAAATTAATGTAGAACACCGGACGCTATTTTAGGTTCAGTCACTGGGGTCTCCGGTCACAAATTAATGTAGAACACCGGACGCCATCTTAGGTTAGCTGCCGAGAGCCGGACGAAGACTGGTGACCAGGATGGCTTCATATGGATTAATTACTAGCTGGAAACGTCTCTGTGAACTTTGTGGATGTCTCAGGCAGCAGCGGATTTATCGCCGATCGTGCCAGGCCGCCGTGCGAACACCTCCGGCCGGCCTGGCTACACCTCCGGCCTGGCTAGCTCCAGAAGCTAACACGGGAGCTAACACGGGAGCCGGCTTTTGAAGACTGCTGACCAGGATCGCTTCATATGGATTAATTACGAGCTGGAAACGTCTCTGTGAACTTTGTGGATGTCTCAGGCAGCAGCAGAAGCTGCAGATTGATCGCGCCGCCGCTCCAACACCAGCTCATGGCTTGGCTAGCAGAAGCTAGCCAGCTAGCTAACACAGGTCTGGAGCAGCTGCGGTGGTTCACTGGCCGGCCGCCGCGCTGCTCGGCCCGACAACAATCAACGCATGGCAACCTAAGATGTCGGCTTTGACCATCTCAAAGTAAGAAAATATATTTTTATTTATTCTGTAAATGTGAATAGCAATGTTTAACATTACAGTACACTACTGTACATGCTTAAATGTGTGCGCGCGCTCCGTTAGCATGATAAATAAAGGTTGAATGAATGAATGAATGAATAATTTTTTTTTTTAAATATAATTTTCACCCCCTACCTACGAACGGATCGAGCTGCGAACGGTTCTTAGGTCCCAAACTCGTTCGTAGGTCGGGGGTTCCCTGTATATTTTTTCCATACTTGGCAGAGTGGTCCCTCACAGTTTGCTGGCTGTGGTTACTATACTTCTCAAGAATTTCTTCTAAGCCTCTGTAGCATTGCCAAACCAACAGATGTTACAAAATGTTAAAATACCTTCAATAAAAGCATTCATTCATTCATTCAACCTTTATTTATACAGGCTAGCCTCGTTGAGTCACGGGGACTCATTTACAAGAGGGACCTGTCTCACTCACACCAAACAACCATCCACTCTCACACTCACACCTAGGGTCAATTTAGAGTCACCAATCAGCCTAACAAGCATGTTTTTTGGTCTGTGGGAGGAAACCGGAGTACCCGGAGGAAACCCACGCATGCACGGGGAGAACATGCAAACTCCACCCAGAAAGGCCCCCGGACCGGGATTTGAACCGGCAGAATAAAAAAAGCAGAATAAAACATTAAAAGCATTGAGTTATTGACTCTAAAAGAACCCAGTTTCTTTAAAAAAATACATCCTCTTATGAGCCTTGGTGATAATAAGATCAGCACATGAGTCCCACTTTAAGTGACAGTCCAGAACCACGGCCAGGTACTTGTAGCACGCGACATTTTCAATCTGCTCTCCATTGATGGTTGTTGGAGAGAATGACTGAAGCTTCCTGAAGTCAATAGTCAAAGAGGCAACAAGGTCCACGTCTGCTCTGCCAGACCGTCCAGATCCTCTCCACCACTTTGTCATGAAGCTTCCACTCCCCCGGGAGTGGCTGCTGACGGGACAGAGAATCTGCCGGCACATTCTGTGCCCCCGGGATGTAGGCTGCTTGGAGGCTGGCCAAGCATGGAGCAACCCAGGTCAGAAGATGCTGCGTCAAACGCAACAGTTTCTGTGACTTGATTCCCCCCTGGTGGTTGATGTAATAAACCACAGTGGTGGTGTCTGACCTCACCAGCACATGCTTCCCCCGCAAGCCCGGAAGGAAGCTGCAAAGGGCCAGAAGCACGGCCCGTAACTCCAGGACATTGATGTGCTCCGTGCCCTGTCTCTGGGACCATGTCCCTTGTGCCATGTGACCTCGCCAGGTGGCATCCCAGCCTGTGAAGGATGCATTCATAAACACAACCTCACAATGGCACGGGAGGGAACCGAGCGGGACCTCCGCTGTCATAAACGACCTCACCCTCCATTGGGACAGAGACTGGAGGCACTGAGGGCTCACCCGAAGTCGTCTGAGACGTCCAAAGCCAAGCTGTTTAGCCACATTTGAAGGGGCCTTAGCGACAGCAGCCCCAAGGGCACCACAGTGGATGCAGCTGTAAGCATCCCCAGGAGACGAAGGTACCGCACCAGAGACGTTGCCAGAGCGCACCTGAAATCTGGGAGCAGGGTCAATATACTGTCAACCTGCTGGGGTGATGGGCGAGCAGTCATCGTAATAGAATTCATGGCAACTCCCAAAAAGACGGTCTCCTTAGAGGGAGTCAGACTGCTCTTCCCCAGGTTCACCTGCAAACCCAAGCGTCTCACATGCTGGAGTGCCAATTGGGTATCCCGAACTGCCTGATCCTGCGTCGTGGCACAAATGAGCCAGTCATATAGATACAGGAGAATCAGTAGGCCCCGCACCTGTAGAGGGGAGAGGGCCGCTGCGACGTATCGGGTGAATACCCTGGGGGACAGTGAAAGACAGAACGGGAGGACCCTGAATTGGAAGTGCCGCCCATCCATCCATCCATCCATTTTCGTCCGCTTATCCGGGGTCGGGTCGCGGGGGTAGCAGCCTAAGTAGGGAGGCCCAGACTTCCCTCTCCCCAGCCACTTGGAGCAGCTCCTCTGGGGGAATCCCAAGGCGTTCCCAGGCCAGCCGAGAAACATAGTCCCTCCAGCGTGTCCTGGGTCTTCCTCTGGGTCTCCTCCCGGTGGGACATGCCCGGAACACCTCACCAGGGAGGCGTCCAGGAGGCATCCTAACCAGATGCCCGAGCCACCTCAACTGGCTCCTCTCGATGTGGAAGTGCCGCCCTTGAAAGGCAAAACAAAGGAACCGCCAATGGGGTGGCGCGATTGGAACATGGAAATAAGCATCCTTGTGTAGTGGAACACCTCATCTCTGATATTTTAGGCTTGACCTTTAAGTACACCTCTCCGCATCTCTCTGAAACTCTCAGTGTTACACTTGCTTGAAGCTCAAGGAGACAAGTGGTCACTATCTTCGTTACAATTATTTTGAATTAATGGACACCAATTAATCAGATTGAACTTTCTTTTTAATGTGTGTTAATTCAGAATTGATCAAACAGTATATTTTTGTCATTTCAATGATGATCTGTTACTTGCATGAGTTTGACCTTCTACTGGTTTATTCTTCAATCTAAGAGTGTGCTCTATGTCTAAGGCAGGAGTCAGGGTAAAAGCTGTTCACTTCCTTCTCTTGTTTTGTCTTCAGGCTAGACTCAACAGGCCAGTCCATCTGGTCGCTCTGTAAACAGTTTTCCTGTTGTCCGTCAAGAGACTTTCGGCCTATGGAATCAAACTTCCATCTTTTATTTTGTTAAACCAGCCAATAGTCATCGAGGAGGTGGGGAGACCCCGCCTCCCCTATAAAGGGACTCTTCCGGTTTTTCACCTCAGTGCGTTGGGGAGAACTAACTAACAACTGGTTTCCTCCTCTGGAAAGCTGGAAACGTTCCGGTCATTGTGTCAACTAGACCTACGTTATCAGCAGAGTTACAGTAAAGCTTACTGTAACTCCTCACTCATTTCTGAAAGAATTTGTTTTCTGAAGATTTATTTTGAAAATCAGTCAGCGCGCTTGGTTCTGTTCCTGCCAGTGAAAGCGTGCTCCCGGCTCGTCTGAAGCAGCTACACGCACGAAGTCGGCTGGACGTGAGCCGGACCACACAGTCCGTTAGTGTCCACAAACTTCTCTGTCCTCACCTCCAAGGGACGTATCGTCACCAGGTAAAGAGGCTTGTTTGTATGCTGCACGTGTCGGAGGTACAGCCGAAGCTGTTCGGGAAGGTGCCACCCTGGGGTTTTCAGAAGAATTAACTTCCGTTAACTTAGCTTTCAACCTTTTATCTTCTTTTTCATCATAGTAAACTGTAAGTAATGTGCCAACAGAAAGTTGCTAACTGTCTGTTTGTTTAATTTGAATTCTTGTCAAAGTAGTTTAGAATCAGAGCTAATATCGATACAAATGTTTAATGTATTTTTGTGATAGTTTCAATAAAAGGTCTATTTTCTGGTAGACCAACATAAGTTGAAGTCTCTCGTGAAATTACATTTCTGGCTAATCATAGTAAAACAATTTAATACCGGAAAAAGGGTGAACTTGCGAATTGGTGAAAGGTTTGTGCAGATAAGACCTGCTCATCTGCGTATCTAGAATATAGGTAAGTCAGCAAACTGACGTATTCACCTATATTCCTTTACAATTTGGTGGCTCCAGGTCTGCCAAATTAGCATATTATCTTACACTGATGGTGTGCTACAGGGCCTCACAAAGACGAGGACGACAGCTATAGCCATGGTTCACATGCAGATTGGCAAAATGTCACTATACCACCCGGTATATGTGTCTGAACTTGACTCACTCCAGACTCCATTTTTGGTTGGCCAAGATTTTATAAACCGTTTCGACGCGATTATAAATTATGGTGATCAAACAATGTGGGCCACAGTGAGCAAGCCACTGCCATTCGAGGTGCCTCCACAAGGTCAGGACACTGACTGTATAACAGCAGGTACCGCAGAGGTCACAATGAAGTCCCCAACCGAGACCACAAGCCTGGTAAGTGAACCTCCAGATACAGGTGAGACAGAGGAGACTCAACAGGTGGACCAGACTCTGGCCCAGCACGAGAACCTCCTCTGCAAGCTGACACCTTCAGCACTCACTGAACACTGCCTACCACAGGTAGATGAAGGTGTGTAGGTCCAAGGATCCCACACCAAGGACGCTGTGCTGTCCTATGAGACAGGTAATTCGGCATATAGCCAGGATTGCAGTGAAGTCTTGGTTCAAGGACATCCGAGTCCTGAAAGTGACAGTCTACAACACGCTGACAGTCACTTGGACTTCATTGTTACTGATTTTGAGGACCCGTCCTCAAACAAAAGGGGGGCAACCTCACACTACCTACCATGGGTAGATGAAGATGTGGGGGTCAAAGTATCCCACGCCAACGACGCTGTACTGTCCTCTGGGACAGGTAATTCGGCAATCAGCCAAGCTTTCAATGAGACCTTGGTTCAAGAGCTTTTGAATCTGGAACTACTCAGCAATGAAATAGTTCTGACAGACTCAAAGAGCACCTCTTCAGTCATGGAGTGGGAAGACACACATCACACCGACAGTGACACGTCGCAATCTGACCAGTCAGACACACCTGCAACTGCGCCGACAGTTGTGACACACCTGAATTACGCAGAAAGAGGTAAACATACAGAGATACGTTGGCCGAAACCTATACGGTTCCTGTACAAGGTTCCCGATAAACTGCGCGAACGGCTCAAACTAAACAATGGCATCCTAACTCGTGCCCATGGACGGACGTCCACACCCGTGTGCGTGGTCCCCCATGACCACAGGGGGGTGATGTTAGGTCATGCCCATGTCAAGGACAAAGATTTCAATAACCCCACAAACGACAAAGATCTCGCAAACTCACAGACTTCATGGGAAAATAAGGTCGTCCAAGCACAAGATAGTAAATAAACTAAACAGTTTAAACTATACTAGTTGCGAAAAGAAACCGTTCCAACTAGAACTTAGAAACGCTAAGCATAAAACCCACAACAAAAACTAACCTTAACAACCGTTTAAATCTGCAGGATTTAATTGACATCGGTTATAAAGCTAAGAACTGTTTTTCTTGTGTGTGACACGTTGGAATCTGACGACCAGAGTGAGTTTGTTGTAGTGAAACGTTGTTTTTAGTTGCTTAATTGCTACTTTTGTTGTTATTGAAGTTGTTATTGTTTTCTGAACACTCCCAGCCAAAAGAGGTTTTGATTAATGTTAGTTGAAGACTTAAATGGATTTAACTATGCCAACATGCTGTTCATTTTGTTAAAGATCTCAATCTTTGAAGAGTCATTGTAGATTAATACTACTTAAGGTACTATAATCTACACTGATCTCCCAATCATTTAGGTAGAACCGATTCGATCGTTTCTATTCTAGATCTATTCATTTTGATGAGTCTCGCCATAGACTTCAAAATTTATAGGGAATACCAAATCTTGCGTCGTTCGTCTAAAAGACAACAGACATTTAGACCAAACTAGATTTCATTTTTATTTTAGTTTAACCTAAACTAAGTAATGAATGGAGGAATAGTTTGAAAGAAGAGGCCTTCGTTACAGAAGCCCTCCAAAAACTCTATAGGTAGACATCCCTATATCTGATTTTTACAGCATTGATCCACCCCTTAATTGGTAATTGTAGCTGATCTAATCCATGATAGCTTACATACCAGGTGCATATAGGTAAGGCTTAATGTAGAATCCCAATCATAAGCCCACCTAAAACCACATAATTGCATGACACATTGAACCAGGGTGGCACCGACTGGAAGCCATCCAGCCTGCAACCTTCGATGTGGGGACCTGCAACTCCAACGTTGGTCGTCAACCTTCATCCAAGGGCCGCCTCCTCTGGGTCAATCGAGGGATCCCCTCTACATGCTGATTAAAAACCATTCGTGCTGATGAAATCAATAACCCCCATCGTTGTGGAATTACCGTCCATCCATCCATCCATTTTCTTCCGCTTATCCGGGGTCGGGTCGCGGGGGTAGCAGCCTAAGTAGGGAGGCCCAGACTTCCCTCTCCCCAGCCACTTGGAGCAGCTCCTCTGGGGGAATCCCAAGGCGTTCCCAGGCCAGCCGAGAAACATAGTCCCTCCAGCGTATCCTGGGTCTTCCTCTGGGTCTCCTCCCGGTGGGACATGCCCGGAACACCTCACCAGGGAGGCGTCCAGGAGGCATCCTAACCAGATGCCCGAGCCACCTCAACTGGCTCCTCTCGATGTGGAGAAGCAGCGGCTCTACTCCGAGTCCCTCCCGGATGACTGAGCTTCTCACCCTATCTCTAAGGGAGAGTCCAGCCACCCTGCGGAGAAAACTCATTTCAGCCGCTTGTATCCGAGATCTTGTTCTTTCGGTCATAACCCAAAGCTCATGACCATAGATGAGGGTGGGAACGTAGATCGATCGGTAAATTGAGAGCTTTGCCTTTTGACTCAGCTCTCTCTTCACCACGACAGACCGGTACAGCGCCCGCTTCACTGCGGACGCTGCACCTATCCGCCTATCGATCTCACGCTCCAGTTTTCCCTCATTCGTGAACAAGATCCCGAGATACTTAAACTCCTCCACTTGGGGCAGGACCTCCTCCCCGACCCGGAGAGGGCACGCTACCCTTTTCCGGCTCAAGACCATGGCCTCGGATTTGGAGGAACTGATCCTCATCCCGGCCGCATCGCATTCAGCTGCAAACCGCTCCAGTGAAAGCTGTAGATCACGAGCTGATGAAGCCAATAGGACCACATCATCTGCAAAAAACAGAGAAGCGATTCTAAGGCCACCAAAACGGATCCTCTCAACACCTTGGCTGCGCCTAGAAATTCTGTCCATAAAAGTTATAAACAGAATCGGTGACAAAGGGCAACCTTGGCGGAGTCCAACTCTCACCGGAAACGAGCCTGACTTACTGCCGGCAATGCGGACCAAGCTCTGACACCGGTCGTACAGGGACCTAACAGCCCATATCAATGGGCCTGGTACCCCATACTCCCGGAGTACCCGCCACAGAACCCCCCGAGGGACGCGGTCGAATGCCTTTTCCAAGTCTACAAAGCACATGTAAACTGGTTGGGCAAACTCCCACGCACCCTCCAGGACCCTGTTGAGGGTGTAGAGCTGGTCTAGTGTTCCACGACCAGGACGAAAACCACACTGCTCCTCCTGAATCCGAGGTTCGACTATCCGACGGACCCTCCTCTCCAGAACCCCTGAATAGACCTTACCAGGGAGGCTTAAGAGTGTGATCCCTCTATAGTTGGAACACACCCTACGGTCCCCCTTTTTGAATAGGGGAACCACCACCCCAGTCTGCCAATCCAAGGGAACTGCCCCCGATGTCCACGCGATATTGCAGAGTCGCGTAAGCCAACACAACCCCACAACATCCAGAGCCCTAAGGAACTCAGGACGAATCTCATCCACCCCCGGAGCCTTGCCACCGCGGAGCTTTTTAACCACCTCGGCGACCTCCGCACCAGAGATTGGAGAGCCCGATCCAAAGTCCCCAGGCTCCGCTTCCTCAGTGGAAGACGTGCCAGTAGGATTGAGGAGGTCTTCGAAGTATTCCGCCCACCGACTCACAACATCCCGAGTTGAGGTCAACAGCACGCCATCCCCACCATAAATGGTGTTGGTCGCGTACCGCTTTCCCCCCCTGAGACGCCGGATGGTGGACCAGAATCGCCTCGAAGCCGTACGGAAGTCATTCTCCATGGCCTCTCCGAACTCCTCCCACGCCCGAGTTTTTGCCTCAGCAACCACCCGAGCCGCATGCCGCTTGGACTGCCGGTACCTATCTGCTGCTTCCGGGGTCCCACAGGCCAAAAAGGCCCAATAGGACTCCTTCTTCAGCTTGACAGCATCCCTCACCGCCGGTGTCCACCACCGGGTTCGAGGGTTGCCACCACGACAGGCACCAACAACCTTGCGGCCACAACTCTGATAAGCTGCCTCGACAATAGAGGCGCGGAACATGGCCCACTCGGGCTCAATGTCCCCCGCCTCCCTCGGAACGTGTTCAAAGCTCTCCCGGAGGTGGGAGTTAAAGCTCCGTCTTACGGGAGACTCTGCCAGACGTTCCCAGCAGACCCTCACAATACGTTTGGGTCTGCCAGGTCTGACCGGCATCCTCCCCCACCATCGGAGCCAACTCACCACCAGGTAGTGGTCAGTTGACAGCTCCGCCCCTCTCTTCACCCGAGTGTCCAGGACATGCGGCCGCAGATCAGATGAGACGACAACAAAGTCGATCATTGAACTACGACCTAGGGTGTCCTGGTGCCAAGAGCACATATGGACACCCTTATGCCTGAACATGGTGTTCGTTATGGACAATCCATGACGAGCACAGAAGTCCAACAACAGAACACCACTCGGGTTCAGATCAGGGGGGCCGTTCCTCCCAACCACACCCCTCCAGGTCTCACTGTCATTGCCCACGTGAGCGTTGAAGTCCCCCAGCAGAACAAGGGAGTCCCCAGGAGGCGCACCCTCCAATACCCCCTCCAAGGACTCCAAAAAGGGTGGGTAATCTGCGCTGCCGTTCGGCGCATAGGCACAAACAACAGTCAGAGCCCGTCCCCCCACACGTAGGCGAAGGGAGGCTACCCTCTCGTTCACCGGGGTGAACCCCAACGTACAGGCACCGAGATGGGGGGCAACAAGTATGCCCACTCCTGCTCGGCGCCTCTCACCAGGGGCAACTCCAGAGTGGAAGAGTGTCCAACCCCTCTCAAGGAAACTGGTTCCAGAGCCAGAGCCATGCGTTGAGGTGAGTCCGACTATTTCTAGCCGGAACCTCTCAACCTCACACACTAGCTCAGGCTCCTTCCCCACCAGAGAGGTGACATTCCATGTCCCAATGGCCAGCTTCT
>JBBPBX010070719.1:6514-18512 GCA_038048925.1 Garcialebias charrua | reverse complement strand
CCTGTGTAATGCGGAGAAAGAGAAAATAAAAGTTTTGAGTTCATCTGCCCTAATATGCCCACTGCAGTCATTTCTTAAGCTATTTGTTAATTGTCTGTTTAAATCACAACATGAATAACATGTGAGGTTTACATGTATTTCAATTTGTAGCCTCAATGTGCAACGTTACCTTAGCCTTTTTTTTTTGCAGGAATTTCAGGATGTACTGTACAAATGTTGCATTATATCCATGTGTACATGCCATCTGAAACAACTTACACTGAGCCTTGTTTTTTTCTTTCTTTCCAACTTGACTTACTTTATATACAGTATGCAATAAAATTAGATTTGATTGATTGTTGACATTTTTGTCTAATTTAATTTATCACGTAGCATGTTAGTATCTTTCTTCATAGAGCTTTTGCATTGTTGGTATTTAGTTATCATTGGGCAGCTGTGGCTGAGTGGTTAGAGCCCTTGTCCTCCAATGCAAGAGTTGGGGGTTTGATTCCACCAGCAGTCACATGTCGAAGTGTCCCTGTGCAAGAACCCCTCATTGCCTTTGTTGTGTGTCTCATCGGTGTATGAATGTGATAAATCACGATTATTCGTGGTATAGATATAGTAGTGTTGTTTGAATGGGTAAATGAGAGCACAGATTGTAATGTAAAGCTCCTTGAGTGTCTTGATAAGATAGAAAGGTAATATATAAGTAGACCATTTACGATCTTATTGTTGTCTAGAAAAAAAGGTTGTTGAGGAAAACCTATGACAAATATATTTTACTTCCACCCAGGATCTTGATATGCTGCCACATTCGGATTCTGATGATGATAAACCACCACAACCTTGCTATGGTTTTATGCCTTTTCATAACCACTCTGAAATTATCATGCTTTGGGTAGCCCACCGATTTCTCAATACATAGCTGAAGACATCACCAAGACCCCGTAAAAGCTGTTCACATCATGGTGATTTTTTTTAGGTCATAGTGGGGTTGTCATCTATTGTGAAGGAGGTCTAAAAAGATATTCCACAATGGAACAGGTTAGTTCATCCAAACATCACAATATGCATATTAGCTTACCTGCAGTATATTTACATGTGGTCCATTCAGATGGTGCATCTCATCTACAAGACTGAAAATGGATGAAACAGAGACATTCGTAGTATTAATTATAAAAGAGCTGAGTGGGCATACAGTGTGCTCCTAACGCTGCTGTTGTCAGGACAAACAGAGCAATGTGGAAGATAACTGTGTCTGTGATGACGGTCATTTACATTGCGCCTGCATATGTGGGCACAGAATATAATTATAACATACTGTATATCATTAGCAGAGTGGAAAACAGTAGCATCAGCCCTGCAGAAGACAAAACAGGGTAGTGATTATTTATGGATGCCTAAATACAGAGGCATGGTAAGCCGGCCCCATCTTCTTTTATGACTTTACTCCAGTTACAGTTTCATCTTCCGACTGTCTTTTTTGATGTTATAAGATTTTAAAACCAAGCTTAGTAGTTACTCCCACTGGCTGTCTCAACCTTTTTTTTGCTCTCACCAGACACAGTAGGCTCAGGAAACCTAATTCTATAATCTGGTGAATGATGGGGCCAAGAGGACAAACAGGAAATAAGCTGTGAACTCATTCTGAGCACTAAAACCCATGTAATTAAATCTGACGGCCAAAGGAAAGCCCATTGGTTTTAGAAATACACTTCCTCAGAAGTTGCCTTTATGTCGAACTGTTTTCTATTCATAATTCATGGGAGGAAACATGCCAGAGTGTATCTGGGGCAGGTGAGCACCAGGAGCATGCAGGAAGTGATGGCTTCACTGTAGCACAAAGACTGAAATCTTGAACAAAACGATAAAACAGAACAGCAAGTTGTCCCTTACTGTAACCTTTATGTAGTTACTGTTGCTATGTCTTTAAAGCCTTTTGTTCGTGAATGGTATGTAGGCAGTTTAAATTCCTAGAAATGTCTGAAACTGTGAATCATTTTTCCATTCTGTTCATAGACCTGCGTCAAACAGGACCGTTAAATGGCCATTACTTCTTGTAACTGCTCCAGATGATAAATGTTGATTTTTTCACCTTCTAGCAGGCTCAAAGTCTCTTGGTGGTTTGCTGTTTGCATCTGAGCCCAACATGAAGCATTAGAGCAACAACAACAAAAAGGTTAAATTGTGTCATCTGGACCAGTTTGTTTAAGTGAGAAATGTTTCTTCTCCCATCCAGAGGACTTCGTCAGTCTACGGCCTGCCAACCAGATCTGTCCCATAGGTAGCATTCACTGCTGTGTTTCAAGACAACCTCCTGTTGGAATCTCAGTAGTAGGCTTTTAACACATGCAAAGACACCTATCCAAAACAATCAATCATCATGTACAACAATCCGATGTTTTAAGTCAGATGGCCAACATGCTACTCACAGAATCAGCCTGAGGACAACCAAAGTGGTTCAGAAAAAGTGTTGTAAGCTCAATCATCGAGGTACAGTAGATTACAACCTTTGTTGTTGTTTTCTAAAATAGTTCTGGTCTTTTAAAGTAGATTTTTGTGAAAATGGTATAAACAATTTACATCTTACTTTACAATTAAGCTCATAAGCCAAAACACCATTCCGGATGCTTGGAAAACAGCCTTTGTTCTTCCTTTGCTGAAGGGAGGTGACCCCACCTCACTGAACAATTATCGACCGATCTCTAAACTCTGCATCTTAGCCAAGGTTCTAGAAAAACTGATAAACTCTCAGATCAAAAATTATCTGGACTCATTTAACATCTTACCTCTTCATCAATCTGGTTTCAGGAAAAAACACAGCACAACAACTGCTTCTCTGAAGGTTCTGAATGATGTTGTTGAAGCATTGGATGCTAAGGACTATTGTGCTGCACTTTTCTTAGACCTGTCTAAAGCTTTTGACACTGTGGATCATAACATCCTGTGTCATAAGCTCTCAGAAATCGGTTTCTCTGATCACACCATCGGTTGGTTTTCTAACTATCTTTCCAATCGGAGGCAATGTGTTCAACATAACGGTACTTCTTCCAGCTATTTAACAGTTAAAAATGGTGTACCACAAGGCTCAGTTTTAGGACCAACTCTCTTTACAATCTACATAGCTAATGTAGGTCACTGCATCCCTGATGCATCCTTACATTTCTATGCTGATGATACAGTTGTTTATTGCCGAGCTAAAACAGTAGCTAAGGCTTTCCAGTTACTACAATCCGCTTTTGACATCATCCAGTCAGATTTGTTCCGTCTCAAACTTGTCCTAAATGCTGATAAAACAAAAGGGATGTTTTTTTCAAATAGGAAGGCGGTTCCAGCAGATCCTCCTCTGATTTTATCTTCAAATGGTGTCCCTATTGAGTTTGTTGATTCCTATAAATATCTGGGTATCCTGATCGATTCACATCTCTCTTTTAAACTCCACGTGGAAAACCTAGTGAAGAAACTGAAAGTTAAACTGGGTTTCTTTTTCAGAAACAGATCATGTCTATCACTGAATGTCAGGAAACGCCTTGTATCTGTGACTTTCCTTCCCTCCATTGATTACGGTGACATTCTCTACATGAATGCTCCTACAAGCACCCTGCGGATGTTGGATGTTGTCTATCATGGTGCACTAAGATTCATAACTGGTTGTGATTATCGTACCCACCACTGCACCCTGTATTCACTGGTTAACTGGACATCATTAACCTCACGCAGACTCTTCCACTGGTACATTTTCATCTTTAAATCACTTCTTGGTCTGCTGCCCTCATACATCTCCTCCTACATGTCTTTGCGTGAGTGCAGCTACAGTGTGCGCTCTCAGGACATGATTACCTGCAGTGTTCCGTCAGTGAGGACTGAACTTGGAAAAAGGGCCTTCTCCTACTCCGCTCCTGCTTCATGGAATATCTTACAAAAAGATCTGAAGCTCTCGACCTTGACTTCTCTAAATGGTTTTCAGAATCTGTTGGAATCCTGGCAAAAACCAATGCAGATTTGTTCCTGTCTTTGATTTTATACGTCTACCTTATAATGTTTTGCTAGTTTTTTGATACTTTGTTAAAAAAAAAAAAATCTTTTGTTTTTTTCTCTCTTTTTGTTTTCTATTGTTTATTGTTTGTTTGTTTATTGTTTAATGAAATTCTATCACTGCTGTTCATTGTTCTTTAGTTTTAGCAGGTCGCTTTCGTAAATGAGCCCATGAGGTTCAAAAGATTTACCTGACTAAATAAAGGTTGAATGAATGAATGAATTTTAATTTACTTCTTATAAATGGCAAATGGACTGTACTTACAGTATAGCACCTTTCTGTCTTTTCAAGATACTGTACACAGATACTATTCTGACTAGACTGATGAGCCAACAGCTAATTCAGATACAAGACTGAAGTGGAGTACTGCCATTATAAAACAACTCTAAAATGTTTCATACTGGATTTTATGAGCAGTACAGTATTTTGTAAACCTTTATCAACTTTATATTACACACATTATTTTGAGGGTCTTTGTAAGCACAAAAAGCAGCAACAGCAGCTAATGCTTTTCTGCAGGAATACCCTAATGCAAATCTGATGGCAATGCTAAGGTTATAAAATAGTTTGCATAAATGTTAATCCCTTTGAATATTTTGGAGCTTGAAGTTATTTAAAGACCACTGTGATCCACTGTGATATTGGGAGTGCTCAGACTAGCCATTTGCTTGTTAATTCTGTCAGCCACAAGTAAATACAATTTTAGTTTAAAATCTTTCCACATAACTCCACATCTCCAGATTTGAACAGCAAATGCCACAAAACGTCACTTTCTGTGGCTCCAACAAAACACCTGCTGAGAGGAAGGTTAACTGAAACAGGAAGCGTACAGTTCACACCAGATCCAGTATACCGTAGTTAAGTTAGGTCCTCTGGACAGTTTCTTTCTTGTTGAAATATTTCGTCTTTCATCCAAAAGACTTCATCAGTCAGAGGAGCTGCAACAAACTCAGTCTTATAAATAGCACCTTCACATATTGAGTCAACAAGTTTAATGGTGCTCAGATGATTTCCGGAGCCCGCCCTCTCCCCCGTCAACTTTTTGAGGCAGTCATGGCCAAAGTGGTTCAAAATTTCTTGATTCATGTTTAATAATCCAGGTAGAAAAATACAACAAATACAACTATTTATAAGACTGAGTTTGTTGCAGCTCCTCGGGCTGATGAAGTCCTTTGGATGAAAGAGGAAACCTTTCAACAAAAGAAACCATCCAGAGGACTTGACTTAACTTTGTTGTATTTTTTACCTGGATTACTGAGCATGATTCAAGATACTGTAGTTCCCACCAGAGTTCAGCATGAAGGTCATGAGGTCAGTCTGATGACATCACATGGTCTAACATTAAGATTGCTCTTTGATGTTCCCCTATCTCCAGCATTGTTTTCCCACAAAGTGGCTTATTGTCTAAAGTGACAGTTGCTTTGTAGCAAAGGTAAGCCATAGAAAGAACAGAAGAACGATCTAGCATCCCCAGCTACCACAGGCAGGCATTCATCTGCAGAAGCTTTGTATGGCACCATTTTGGCAATGTGCTGGGATTACCACTGCCCATTATCACATAAACAAACATACAGTAAAAAAAAGTTGCATTTATAGTGCATAAGCCAGAAGTAGGTTCTTTGTGTGTTGTATTAGTCTGAGTTTTTAATCAATGTTTGGTTAAGCAACATAATTCAGTACAAAACTGCTCTCATTACACATCAATGCTTACATGGAGCTTCACCAGATTATCTGAAGGATATTCTTATTCCATACTCATCCACCCGGTCGCTGCGGTCACAGAACAGTAATCTCCTTCACATTCCGAGAACCAAATTAAGGACCATGGGAGACCGGGCTTTCAGTGTGGCTGCCCCCCGCCTGTGGAACTCTCTTCCTGACTGTCTGAGAGCCCCACAGTCTGTGGTTGACTTTAAGAGCGGCTTGAAGACCTTTCTTTTCAACCGAGCATACTCTACCTCCTCATGATTCTACTTTTGATCTTAGTTGATACTGTTATTGATTTTACTTGTTTTATTACTTGTTTTATTGACATTTAATTCTGTTGCACTTTGTAGCACTTTGAGATTTTCATTAATGAAAAGTGCGTTATAAATTGAATTCATTATTATTATTATTATTATTATAACTTCATAGAAAGAGTTAGCAGTTCAAGCTCTCACACAATTACACCAGCAGTGTTGCAATGGCAAGACGTTGTGATCTAGGCTGTTTACTGTTTATTAGTGGTTTATCACTGATCAGAAGGGATGAAGTCTGCCTGCTGTGCCTACAGCACGATGTGGTGGGGGAGGGGAGTGATCGCTCCTATCTGTAAGAGTGATAACCACCTTTGAAATCCACGTAATGGGCTGATAACAATCCAAGCAAATGTTTCATCTCTTGCTGGCAGCAGTTGAATCATCAGTCACGAGAAGGTTTCGCGAGCCGTAGCTGTAACTTGATGATAATGATGAGCCTCTATAATGACTGTGCTAGAATAAATATCCTCGTTCACTCTGTCACTTCACTATATGTAATGGTTACACTTACTTTATACTATAAAGTAACTATTACTATAATGTTTATAGTTGAGTCATTTACTGTGCATTAGTAATGACCGAAGTCTGAAAATGTATGAAAAATGAAGCAAGCGTGGAAGCACAAGATGATCCCATAAACCGAGCTGAGTGGGGTGGATATCGACAGTGGAGAGTAGAGCTGTCATTTTTAATCTGGGCCCGAAGCCCGGCTTGGCCTGACCCGAATTCGGGCCGGGCCATAATAATGTGCTGGATGGACGGGCTGGGTCAGTGTTGGGCTTTTGATTGTGTCAGCGGACGCATGCAGCTGATGATCCAATTATATGACAACATAGCTTTCCATACTATCACCAGCTGCACATGGCCATTTGACCGCGCACTGACCGGCCTTGAAAGAGGTATAAAAATGTTCAGTTAAGCTTCAGATGGGACTACTGCCAGGTAGCGATCCATCAAAGCCCAGTGAACATTCAGCCGTTGCACTCAGCGGACGACAAAAAAAAAAACAGGTGGGATCCCAAAATATCCTCACAGACATGTCAGAGCAGGGTCCATGTCTGAATAATGCAGAATGCAGGCAGAAGCAGGGATCTACTGCACTTTGACGCCATGAAAGGAAAAACATCCCTCGGTTCCTATCCATCTTCTGCCCCCTTTTATCCAGCTGCGGGCATCCACTGACCGTTAATAACTATATAAGTCAAAGTCAAAAGTCAAAGTCAACTTTATTGTCAGAACTGTAATATGTACAGGACATACACAGGATTGAAATTGCATTTCTCTCTCAGTCCCTCGGTGCAACAGTAACCATTTAAACACTAAACAATTAATAAACAAGCATAAAATGAAATAATAAAAGTTTAGTACTGTCCTGAGTTTTTTGCATAGTAGTTTTTCATAGTAGTAAAAAAGTATAAAAAGTTTCACCAACACCAAAACACCAACATTTAATAAACATAATCATAAAATGAAATAGAGTGTAATACTGTCCTGAGTTTTTTCATAGTAGTTTTCCATAGTAGTATAAAAGTATAAAAAGTTTCACCAACACCAAAAATGAAATAGAGTGTAATACTGTCCCGAAGTATAAAGTATAAAAAGTATATCTATAAAATAAATGAAGGTTCTGGCATTTGACATTTGTAAAGAGTGACAAAGCAGCATATGGGGTTAATGTACACAGTATATGTATGAGGTAGTTGATATTGGTATAGAAACAAAGTGGCATTATGCAATAAGGCTAGTAAAAAGAATATATACTGTATATCAGCAGTAGTGTAGATATAAAAAGTCTAGATGTAAACAGTAGTAATAAATGTAAACAGTAGTAATAAATGTAAACAGTAGTAATAAATGTCAACAGTAAATGTAAACAGTAGTATGACTATAGGCAGTAATGTAATACAAACATTAGTGCAAATATGAGAAGTAGTGCAAACTGAATGAGCACATGACCGTGAGTTGAGTGAATGACCCGTATTGATGACACAGAGTCCAGTGTTAAAAACTTTGTGTTGTGTGGTAATGTGTGAAAGTTTTTTGTGATTAAGGCAGTACAAGTGGGAGGGAGGGCAGAGCTGGCAGAGTGTTAAGCATCCTGACTGCCTGATGAACAGAGCTGTCTCTCAGTCTGCTGGTTCGAGCCTGGAGACTCCTCAGTCTCCTCCCCGATGGCAACAGGCTGAAGCAGCTGTGTAGTGGGTGTGTGGGATCACCTGCCATGCAGAGGGCTTTCCGAGTGAGGCGGTTGCTGTGTAAGTCCTGTAGTGAGGGCAAGGAGGTGCCGACAATCTTCTCAGCTGCTCTCACTATACGCTGGAGGCTCTTTCGGCAGGATGCAGTACATGCACCATACCACACCGTGATGCAGCTGGTCAGGACACTTTCTATGGCGCCCCTGTAGAAGGTGCACATGATGGGGGTTGGAGCTCCAGCTCTATTCAGCTTGCGGAGAAAGTAGAGGCGCTGGTGAGCCTTCTTGGCCAGTGATGCAGTGTTCCTGCTCCAGGACAGGTCCTCTGAGACGTGCACTCCCAGGAACTTGGTGTTGTCAAAGCTGTCAAAGCTTAAATAAAAAGGTCAGGGTTTTTTGGGTTTGGACCTGTAATTACTGTTAATTCATCAGGCCGGGTTCGGAAATGATAGCTATGGTCTTAGACCGGGTCAGATCTGATTTTTTGGGCCCGAATGCAACTCTAGTAGAGAAGCCCTTAAAATTGTAGTCATGTCATGTAGGACCGAGGAGAGTTGAGACAGTGGCAAAGTGCACTTTTTTCTGTTGACCAGCTGGGAGCTTCTAAAAAAGTAGTTTCTAGATATTTTTTTCTTTCTCTCTGTGCACCGGTGAAGACCGACGTTTCTCCCTGTGCCCCCCCCCCTCCCCCCGCTTCCCTGCTTGCTCTTTCGTCTTGTGAACCCTTAAAGAGCCTCTTTTTTTCCTGCATACCTTCCTAATTTGAAGATTTGATCAGCTGGTATCTCAACAAAATTGATCAACTTCTCCCAACAGGAGTTAGGGTAGGCCTAAAGAGGACCCTCTTACCTACGGAAACAAAATGGATTCATGATGACAACTGGATTTTGCTATTTGGGTTGTGTGGATGTGTCAAAACTTGGTAGCAGTCAGACTGAATTATGTGGAGCTGCGTCAGAGTTGGAGCAGGTTGTTATCAGGACTGTGAACTTTCTTGCAGCACCCATGAATGATGGGAATAATCTTGGAGAAAGCTGTGAGCTTGACTTTCGGTGTAAGGAATCAATTTGGCTGTTTCGAGTTTCCATCAGAGAAATATACCAGCGAGACTTTAAAAGGCAGAAACGGCAATTTACGAGTTCTGCCTGACCCAAACTGTGGCCTTGATGGTGGACTTATCTCAATACCTCCTGGCATGTATAGGAAAAACAAAAATGCTTTGTCTGTCTCCTCACCCCTCCCTTCCCCAAGGCCATGAACATGTGACAGAACCTCAACCGAGCTGATGATAAATAGCACCTCTTATCTAGACAATGGCTGGGGGGGCTCTGGACTATGCTACAACCTTCCCATCCATCCATCCATCCATCCATCCATTTATCCATCCATTATCTTTTACCCGCTACTTCCATTTTGGGTCACGGGGGTCGCCGGTGCCCATGTTCAGCAATCGAGCAATCGATTCAGTGCGAGGGGCAGGTTACACCCTGGACGGGTTGCAAGTCCAGCATAGGGCCACATAGAGACAAACGAGACAAACAACCATTCACCCTCTCACTGCTACGACCTTCCCTTCAAGTTCAATGTCTTCACTGGCCTATTTGTATATGCATCATGTCTATTTATATGGTAGGTTTTTTTAATGCCTCAAATTACGCCCTGTCTGGGACATGGTGTGTGATCTTTTTTTTTTATATACCCTCTCTCCTCACGTTTTCTTCCCTTTTTCTCATCTAAGCAAAAATATTATTCGGAGGAAGAATGAGAGGGCCATGCCTTTTTTATAGTAGCAGCTTCGTGCACTACGTCCATCGTTCGGATGACAGAACGTACATATTCTCGTTGTATCTCGGTGCAGTGACAATAAAGCTTATTCTGATTCTTCTGATTCTGAGCATGTTGTTTCCTGCGTACTGATAAGTAGTCCAGGATGGTATCTCACAGGGTTGTGACTGTTGGAGAAAAGTTGTTGATTTAAAGTTGTGAAAGAGTTACAGAAAAAAATAAGAAAAAAATTCTAACGCAGTTTCGTTAAATTCTGCGTTGTTGCAGTCATGTGATGATCGGTGAGCTGTGCAGCCTCGTTTTGAGTAGCCACCTTTTGAAAATCCCCGTTTTGTGCACATGGCTTGCAAAGCTGTATTCTTAGCTATGCAGATTATTTTGTTGCCCACCTCCTTCTATATTGTACCTGCAACAGTCCAGCTGCCCCCACCTTCGACTTTCCAAATCAAAAATTCATCTTCAAGTGGCATTCGTGAAAATTCCATTTGCACAAATGAACAGTTCTTCAGAGTGTTAAATTTGATTGAATAGCACACTGAAAATAAAGCAAAAATAAAGTAATTGTTTTAATCTCATGCTTGAAATGCCTTTGCCACACATTTAAATACCTCATGGCAATAAAAAAAAACTGGAATTTTTCCTTTCATTTTCTTTCATTTCAGGTGGGACGATAACAAGAGAGGAACTGATAAACCACACCTGACCTGCTGCAGTCAACTTCAGGAACACTGGACCCCTGTCTGATAGCGCACAAAATATAGAGATTTAATTAGATGTCTCCTGGCTGAGCTTTAAACTGTAGCAACTCATTATTTATATTCCTTTGTCTTTGAACAGTTTTGTTTTGTGTTAATCCCACAGAGAGAGCAATCTATTAAGAACTGATGCTAGATAAAGTGGTGAAGCACCTTTTTTTTAACAGTGAAACAAGTGAGAGCTTCTGCAAAAAAGAAAGAAAAAAAAAAGCCTTTGTTTTGTTGTGCTTGAAATGCTGGGCACATTGTGATGTTCTCAATCAACGTTTGGATGGAGCTGCTGGCAGACACTTAAAAAGAGATTTTGTGGATTTTCAGGTAGCAGAAATGTGAACCCAGTCTGCGGCTCATGACTTTCTCTCGCTCAAAGCAGTAGACCACACAACACTGAGAAATTTATGATTACAATGTGAAGCAACTGAAGTCAGTGCAGTCCCTTCGTTTCAGCTTTCCACACGATCAGATCCCTGTAGACTCGGCCTTACCGCAGTAACGCACACTCACTCTCTGCAGACACATATGAGCACACAGGGGCAGCTTTCTGAACTCCACCGACTGGACAGGCCACCACCTGCAAGGCTGTGGCGGCGTGCACACGAGCATGAAGTCCTGACACAAAACAAGGAGTGTATGAAATGCAAATCACGAGGAGAAAGACGATAGAAGAGAAAAGGAGCTTCTTCACTGCTGAGAGTCTTTTACAGCAGACTTTTTTTTGGTTTGTCCCTCTAAACTGAGTGCTCCTGTAGAGAGGACTGTTCTTATAGAAACGAGAGGAGAAACCAGTGCTTTTCTGCCTTGGAGCAAAATGGAGCCACTACAACAATGTTGTGTTGCCTCTTAATCAGCTGTCCTCCTCCTAACGTGCATAATGCACACATTCATTTTAGACCCACCCTGAATGCCTCTTTCTCTCAAGTTCAGCCAGATGCTTTGCATTTTTACCTTTGTTACCAAAGGGAATTTTTTTAAACAACACAAATCTAGCAGCTGCTCATTCCATTTTAGGCATCAGACTTGTATGAAGGCCCCACGCTGTGTTCGCTGAAAGCGGCTGAATTCTAAGCAGCTTGCACAACATCACACAATCATGCATTATGATCGTTTTGGCAAAGACAAGATTCTTCACTGAGCCCATCATGCGCTTCCAGTGTTTATACTCTGGTTTGCTTTGTAAACAGCTAAGTTTTAATTGTCATTTAATGTTTCAGACTGTGAATGTGCA
>JBBPBX010070718.1:0-18512 GCA_038048925.1 Garcialebias charrua | reverse complement strand
CTTTTGTGTCTTTTTCATGGTCTAGTTCTAAGAGCTAACGCTAAAAACAACAGCAGTAGATAGGAGCCAGACGTGATCGACGTGGCTTAAATTTTAACGAAAGTACATCACCACTACCTGTGGCATATAGTCTATTATCCCTAGAAAGCATTACTGTCATCCATCAAGCACATTATTTTATCAACTGAAGTTATTGAAATTCCATGATTTGGTACTTTGTAGATTATAATATTTATCAGTTATGTATAGGGCTCATAATAACACATTACCTTTAAATATCTCCAAAACATTTGTTAAAAGACAAAGTTGTTATGATCTTAAGGGGATAGAGATATTTGTCAAACCAAAATTCAGAACAAGTTTGAAGGGACGTTCTACCTCAATCCAAGAAATAGGATTGTGGAATGGTCTGGAGAGTGATGTTAAAAATGCCAAGTCAATGTGTACATTTAAGAAAAGGATAAAAACTGAATTGTAAAAAAAATAAAAATAATGAAGTAGCTTAATGTGTAATGTATTAGAGTTAGAAAAATTAGAAAGATTTATTATTTTGTTTTGTTACTTGAAGTTTAAGTTTAGGTTTGAGTTGAAGTTCAATATTACTTGAAGTTTAATATTGTTTGAACTAATTGTTTGAAAAAAGGGGCAGATAGAATAAGATTTTTTTCTCTTCTTTCTGCTGCCTTTCATTTTATATTTTGTATTCTTAGCATTTATGGGATTGTTTTGTATTGTTTTTATTCATTAATAAACTTATAATAATAATAATAAAAATCCAGAATGTAATTCAAAATCTTACTTCTAACCTACAAAGCTCTCAACAACCTAGCTCCATCTTGTATTACAGGTCTTATTGTTCCCTATTTTCCTACAGAAGGCCTCTCTGAAAAATCATGAGAAGTCAGCATTTTTATGGTGAAATACCACCTTTAAAATTGTTCTCTTCACAAACAAAAACTCCTGTTTATTTTAAATAAAATTTTTAGAATAACAGAGGCACAGACAAACACTTTATGCTCATTTTAAATACTGAAGAGATTTAAAATAACACTCAAAAAGCATCTTTTATTTGATTTTCAAATTAAACAAATAAAAAAAGATGGAGAACAGAGCATTTCCACATTAAGCTCTTCACATCTCTGCATTTTATACAGAATGGTGTGCACATCTGTACACTTTTAGTTAAAAATGACATTCTTAACGTTATTCTGTGTGCAATTAATGACTCCAGTTTATTTTAAATAAGGAAATATTTAAAATAAACTACAAGCATCTCTCAATAATTTGGAGAAAATTTCAAAACAAAGATGGAAGATGAAAATTATGATGAAGCTTTAGAGATGCTCACATCAACGCCTGAATCATATAGGCAGAGTTTAATTCGAAGAAAAGAAGAACTTCGCCAAAATCGCCTTGAGTTAAATCGTGAAATTATAGATTTCATAACAAAGATGAAAGATGAAAAATCTGTTGAAGGTTCAGAGCTGCTCACATCAAAGCGTGAATCATATAGGCAGAGTGTAATTCGAAGAAAAGAAGAACTTCGCCAAAATCGCCTTGAGTTAAAACATGAGATTAGAGATTTTAACATGGAACAGGGTGCTATAAATGCCCTGATGCATGCTCATGCATGCATGCTATAAATGGGGTGCTATAAATGGTTTTGATGTTCGTCAACTCTGGTTAAAAACAAAACCAGAGCGTGAACTACATTACCAAGAAAAGGTCAAATCCCACTCGCTGGAGCTGGAAGGGACAAGTTCATCAACTCCCTCTCCTAAAATAGGTGAGAAGAAACATGTTTCTCAAGCTAACAAACCACAACATGTTGATGCCCCCTGGAGCAATGACTTATGGTTTAGAAGGACGAGCAAAGTCCCTGCACCTCGGACGAAGCTGCCCGAGATAAGCAAAAAACCACAAACGGTAGGTGTCCGCTCTTTAAGTGACCCTCCGCGGTCTACACCGAGCAAAGGCCCTGCCCCTGCACTGCAGACTAGACAGTCCGGAAGTAGCAAAAGGTCACAGAAGTTCCAGAAAAACGGCACCATACCTCTAAGCTCTGTGGAGATAGTGGACATAAGTTGGTTGTTTGAAAACTTGAATGAGACAGAGGATGCCCCCCATCACCTTTAACAACACCCCCATCATCATTGGGGACTGCTATTGGTTCCTCGGCACCACCATCACCCAGGACCTCAAGTGGGAGCCAACCATCAGCTCCCTCATCAAAAAGGCTCAGCAGAGGATGTACTTCCTGCGACAGCTGAGGAAGGCCAAGCTGCCGGCCAAGCTGATGGTGCAGTTCTACACGGCCATCATCGAGTCCATCCTCAGCGCGTCCATCACAGTGTGGTACGCCGGGGCCACTGTCAGGGACAGACACAGACTGCAGCGCATTGTGCGCTCTGCTGAGAAGGTAATCGGCTGTAGTCTCCCATCTCTCCATGACCTGTACGTCTCCAGGACTGTGAGGCGAGCAGGTCGGATCACAGCTGACCCTTCTCACCCTGCATACGGTCTGTTCGAACCACTCCCCTCAGGCAGGAGGCTTCGGTCAATTGGGACCAGAACCTCCCGCCATAAAAACAGTTTCTTCCCCTTTGCTGTCAGACTTTTGAACACTCATAACCATGTTACCTCATAACTTGCCTTGGTCGCTGTATTTTGTATTTTGATTGGGAATCACTGTATCAGAGTCAGAGAGTCTTTATTGTCATTTGCACCGCATGTGGTACATGTGATGAAAACGAGATTATGTACACGGGGTCCCAGTTACATCCAACAACAAATGAAAGAGAAAAACAGTAATAACATCTAGAATTAACTAAGAAAAACATCAACTAGTAATACACTAAGCCTAATATAGTGGGAATAAACAGCAGCACGAACATGAGTTTGTATGAGCAGATGGTCACAGATGAACACAGCAACAAGAAAACAGATCAGCATCAGTATGATGTGATATTTTGCAGTGTTTATTTTTTATTTTATTTTTATTTATTCATGAGTCTAACAGCCTCAGGGTAGAAGCTGTTCCTCAGTCTAGTGGTTCTACACTTGATGCTCCTCAACCTCCGTCCTGAGGGGAGTGGGGCAAAGAGTGAGTGTGCTGGATGAGTGAGGTCTTTCATGATGCAGGTGGCTCTTTTCCTGCATCTGGAGGTGTAAATGTCTGTGATTGTGGGGAGACTGACTCCAACAGACTTCTGTGCAGCCTTCACCACTCTCTGCAGAGCTTTCCTCTCTTCAACTGTGCAGCCTCCATGCCACACGTTGATGCTGTTGATGTATCACTGTATCACTGTATTTTGATTGCACCACTCTAATTGCACTGTTTCTTAGTAGGTTTTGTTCACTGAATATTGTATTGATTGTATTGATGTTTTATGGTTTATGTTTTTTATGTTTTATGTTTCTATATTTTATGCACCGCTATGCCGAAGCAAATTCCTAGTCTGTGAATCCTGTTCATTGACAATGGCGATAATAAACAGAATCTGAATCTGAATGACCAAACTGGTACAATGCGTGACATTGTCTTTGATAAGAAGACAAAGGAGATGATTGTGGACTTCAGAAGGAACAAACACAACCATGCCCCACTGAAAATAGGTGGGTCTGCAGTGGAAGTGGTCTCCAGCTACAAATACTTGGGTGTACACATGAATGATAACCTCAGCTGGAGCAACAACACCACCAGCCTGATCAAGAAAGGTCATCAGAGACTCTACTTCCTCAGACGGCTGAGACGAGCTGGTCTGAGCAGCCCAGTCCTCACCTCCTTCTACAGGTGTGCAGTGGAGAGCATCCTGTGCTCCAGCATCAACGTGTGGCATGGAGGCTGCACAGTTGAAGAGAGGAAAGCTCTGCAGAGAGTGGTGAAGGCTGCACAGAAGTCTGTTGGAGTCAGTCTCCCCACCATCACAGACATTTACACCTCCAGATGCAGGAAAAGAGCCACCTGCATCATGAAAGACCTCACTCACCCAGCACACTCACTCTTTGCCCCACTCCCCTCAGGACGGAGGTTGAGGAGCATCAAATGTAGAACCACTAGACTGAGGAACAGCTTCTACCCTGAGGCTGTTAGACTCATGAATAAATAAAAAAAATAAAAATAAACACTGCAAAATATCACATCATGCTGATGCTGATCTGTTTTCTTGTTGCTGTGTTCATCTGTGACCATCTGCTCATACAAACTCATGTTCGTGCTGCTGTTTATTCCCACTATATTAGGCTTAGTGTATTACTAGTTGATGTTTTTCTTAGTTAGTTCTAGATGTTATTACTGTTTTTCTCTTTCATTGTTGTTGGATGTAACTGGGACCTCGTGTACATAATCTCGTTTTCATCTCATGTACCACATGCGGTGCAAATGACAATAAAGACTCTCTGACTCTGACTCTGATAACTCCGAGCACACAAATAACCAGTTGCTCAAAGCAAAGATTGAATTGATAAGGCAGAAGAGCAAAGGACAAAGAGAAAAACTTCTCAAAAAAGGCCTTGAGTTACAACATCAGTTTAGACAATCAGTGATGAAACAGTGCGCTGTAACTGCTTTTGAGGCTCACATGCAAAACAAAACACCCTCTGAGGTGTGCCCAGGTCAAAAGGTCGTATCCCAGTCGCTAAAAATAGGAGAGGTTCTCTCTCCTATAGAAAGCGAGAATAAACACCGTCGTCTCAAAGGCCCTCTGACCTCAGAAGAGGTAGAGAACATACGTCGGTTGTTAAAAGAGTTGGATAATACTAGCAAGAATGAACAAGATTTTCAAACTGACAAACAACGAAATGTTGGTGCCAGCTGGAACAGTGACTCAAAATGGTTTAAAGGGAGCCCCGCCCCTGAAGCACCTCAGATTGAAAAATCTGAGACAAGCAACGAACCACAAAAGGTAGGTGTTCACTCTCTAAGAGACCCACAATGGTTCAGATCGAACCAGGTGGGTGAAAACCAAGGTCCATCGGTGGGTGGACTTCAAAAGAAATTGAAGTATGAGGACCTATACTCATGTAACTATGCGTGGTCCCAACAGAAACCCCCGAGCCTTGGAACTGCACCTCCCGCGCCTCGAACAGAACAGTTCGAGACAGGCAAAGAGTCACGAATGTCCCGGAATAATGGCCCAACACCTCTATGCTCGGAAGAGACAGAGGAAGTAAGTAGTTTGTCAGTAGATTTGAATGTTACTGTGCTTGACCAACCTGATACAATGAGTGGCGTTATCATTGATAATGACACTATCAACATTGACCAACCTGGAGCGATGTGTAGCACTGTCTTTCACAAAGACTCAGAGCACACAAATAACTCAGCGCACACTACTACCAACATTGCCATGGATGTTGACAGCAAACCAATTGCTGACACACAACAACATCCTGAAGGTCATGATGCTGACAGCCAACAAGATGCTGACAGTAAACAAGATTACACAGCCAGAGTCACACGTGAACAGAAACGTGGGCCAAGACCTGTGAGGTTTCTGTGTAACTTTATACAAAGGGGGGTGGCTAAGAAAGCTTACCTGCCTATCACACTGGAAGGTGTCCTTGAGCGTGAAGCCCTCCTGGATGGCAGTTCTGATATAACTATTATGTCGGCCAAGCTGTTCGAGGAGCTGAGGACCGCCGCTAACGGTGTTGACAGGCAAATACCCTTTGAGAAATGTGCTATTGAGCTACAGGGTCTCGCAGAGACGAGAACAACCCTAACAGCTATGGCTATGGTTCACATGCAGATTGGCGAAATGACACTACGCCACCCGGTGTACGTGTCTAAACTTGACTCATTCCCATTTTTGGTTGGCCAAGATTTTATAAACCGCTTCGGCGCGATTATAGATTATGGTCAACAGACAATGTGGGCAACAGTGAGAAAACCCCTGCCAATGAAAAGGCCTCCTAGTGGTGATACAGACTGCCTAACCGCAGGTACCGCAGAGGACACAAGGGACTCCTCATCCGAGGACGAGAGCCCGGTAAGTGAACCTTCAACTACAGGTGAGACAGAAGAGACCCAAAAGTTGGACCAAACTCTGGTCCAACAAGAGAACCTCCTCTGTGAGCTGACACATTCAGCACTCACTGAACACTACCTACCACAGGTAGTGAAAGGTGTTGAGATCCAAGGATCCCACACCGAAGACGCTGTACTGTCCTCTGGGACAGGTAATTCGGCAATCAGCCAAGCTTTCGATGAAACCTTGGTTCAAGGGCATCTGAGTCCAGAAAATGACAGTCATCCAAACGCTGACAGTCACTTGGACATCATTGTTGCAGATTACGAGGACCCCTCATCAGACAAGAAGGGGGCAAACTCACATTACCTACCACAGGTAGAGAAAGGTGTGGAGATCCAAGGACCCCACACCGAGGTTGCTGTACTGTCCCCTGGGACAGGTAAATCGGCTATCAGCCAAGCTTTCGATGAAACCTTGGTTCAGGAACATTTGAGTCTAGAACTAATCAGAAATGACATAGTTTTTACAGACTCAAAGAGCCCCTCTTCAGTCAAGAAGTGGGAAGACACACACAACGACAGTGACCCGTCGCAGTCTGTACAATCAGACACACCTGCGACTGCGCCGACGGTTGTGACACACCTGAATTACACGGAAAGAGGTAAACGTAGGAAGATACGTTGGCCGAAACCTAAAAGGTTCCTGTGTACTGTCTTCTCTCGGCTGCGCGAACAGCTTAAACTAAACGGTGGCATCCTAACTTGTGCCCATGGACGGACGTCCTCACCTGTGTTCGTGGTCCCCCATGACCAAAGGGGGGTGATGTTAGGCCATGCCAAAGACAAAGATTTGAATGTACACCTCAGAAACACTTTTGCTTTCGCCCAGAAAAACCTGGAAAGATCCGCTGAAGGACGTAAGGCGTACTACGACCAGAAGGCCTCTCACAATGAACTCCAAGTGGGAGACAGAGTCTGGTACTATACGTTCGCCCCAGCAACCGGGAAAGGAGGGTCCGAGACCGGAACTCTCGCCCGCAAACTAATGCCCAGGTGGACTGGACCTCATCTGATAACAGACAAAGTGTCCTCAGTCGTCTACGAAATCAAAATCAGCAAAGGCCGCAAAGAGCCAATTGCTAAATGGGTACATCGAAATCAGATCAAACCTTACAAGGCGTTCAATGACTCCACAAAAGACAAAGATCTCACAAACACACCGACTTCATGGGATAATAAGGTCGTACAAACACAAGTTAGTAAATAAACTAATCAGGTTTAAACTACCGTATTTTCCACCCTATAAGTCGCATTGTCCAATTTGAACTTAGAAACGCTAAGCCTAAAACCCACAACAAAAACTAACCTTAACAACCGTTTAAATCCACGAGATTTAATTTGACCTCGGTCATAAAGTTGAGACCTGTTTTTCTTGTGTGTTGCACTTTGGAATCTGACGACAAGAGTGTGTCGAAGCAGTGAAACGTTGTTTCCTTGTTGTTTAGTCATTACTGTTGTCATTAGTTGAGATATTGTTTGGTTCTGAACACTCCCAGCCAAAAAGGTTTTGTATTAACATTGGTTAATGAATGATATGGATTTAACTATGCCAACATGCAGTTCGTTTTGTTAAATCTCAATCGTCGAAGAGTCAATGTAGTTTAAAGCTACTCAAGGTACCATAAACACACTACTCTAATATCTACACCACTGCTGGTACATATACAGTGTGCTCTGAACGGTCTTATTTAGGGATGCCCAATGTGCCTTACTGCATATGCCACTTTTTGCCTCTATAACAACATCAACTACTACCTCATACATATACTGTGTACATTGACTCATACGCTGCTTTGCCACTTTGCAAATGTCAATGCTAGAAACCTTTAGTTTATTTTAGTTATACTTTTTATACTCTTTTTTTTGTGCTAGTATGCAAAAACTCAGGACAGTATTATGTTCATTAAATGTTTAATGTTTTAGTTTTAGAGTTGGTGTGGATTTTCATGCTCTTGCACCGCTATGCAAAAAAAAAAAAAAACTCAGGACAGTGTTAGTTTTACTATTTTATGCTTATGTCTATTATTATATGTTTCAGTGTTTCAATGTTTAGATGTTTACTGTTGCACCGAGGGACTGAGAGAAACGCAATTTCGGTCCTGTGTATGTCCTGTACAGTACATATTGCAGATCTGACAATAAAGTTGACTTTGACTTTTGACTTTGATAAACTACACTGGTCTCATAATTTCTAAATTGAACCGATTCGATCGTTTCTATTCTAGATTATCTATTCATTTTGATGAGTCTCGCCATAGACTTCAAAATTTATTAGGAATACCAAATCCTACGTCGTTCGTCTAAAAGACAACAGACATTTAGATCAAACTATATTTCATTTTTTATTTTAGTTTAACCTAAACTAAGTAATGAATGGAGGAATAGTTTGGAATTAGAGGCCTTCGTTACAGAAGCCCTCCAAAATTTTATAGGTATAGATCCCTATTTCTAATTTTACAGAATTGATCCACCCCTTAATTGGTAATTGTAGCTGATCTAAACCATGATAGCTTACATACCAGGTGCATATAGGTAAGGCTAATGTAAAATCCCAATCATAAGCCCACCTAAAAAACCACATAATTGCATGACACATAGAACCAGAGTGGCACTGACTGGAAGCCAACCAGCCAACAACCTTCGATGTGGGGACCTGCAGCTCCAATGCTTGGTCTTCAACCTTCATCCAAGGGCCGCCTCCTCTGCGTCAATCAAGGGATCCCCTCTACATGCTGATTATGAAAAAACAATTGTTGCTGATCAATCAACAAAACTAACCGTTGTGGAATTATTGCTGTGGAATTACCGCTGTGGATTATAAGACTTTGTTTTCCAAGGGATCACAGACTCAGTTTTCCAAGGGATTAAAAGCTTACCGCAATGGGATTACCTCCGAACAGTATGGAAGTTCCAAAAACTTTATGGGATTATAATTTTTGATTTTTCTTTTCCACTTGCTGGATTACTTCAAGATCAGACAGAGTTCAAGGTTTCCTTTCATGTTGGACCCCATCCCCAAGGACTGGCGATGGCTTCCAAAAGGGGGGAGATGTAGTGGACCTACCCAGGGTCAAACTAAGGTTTTTGAACTGTTCCAGAGATGACCTTTACTGACCTTTCAGTAAAGCAAGACATTTACTACAAATTATTCCATTAGTTGTAATCTGAGAACATAGTCACCAAAAGAGACTATTTCTATCTTTGATTTTATTCTAATGTAATCAAAAGAATAACTTTTGTCATTTTCATGATATATGTTATATGCTGTTATTCTTTTAATATGGAGTATTACTGTGTTACTTGACCATATAATGGTGTCAGAGTGAATTTTATGTGTTATTGTGATTTGCAGATTTGTTCTAGAAGTGTTAAGACGCTAATCCAAGTATTTTTCCTCTTGGAGTCTATGAGTCTGTCTTTTCCTAAACATTTCCTCTGCTGCTGGCTGTAACCTTGGGTCGTGATAACAGCAAGTGAACTCCTCGACTGTTTCTTTTGAACCAATGGGAAAGAGACAAGTCTCAGAGTTCTTTCTTAAAGTTCTAAGCTAAGCTGGAATAGACTGAGTCTGCTGGGAACTTCAAGAGATGTGAACTTTCCCAAAGAGCTGGATGGACGTTTAGTCACACGCTAAGGACACGTCATCCAGTTAAGGACTAATAACATGTTGTTATGAGTCCACTTCGAACGAGCGTAAGCTCAAACTTTGCTTATTCCTTCCTGGAATAAGTTATCTTGAAGTCAGAGGCCAGGAGCTGACGCATTTTCTGATGACCGATGCGGATCCCAGGAGACGTTGAAACGTAAACGAGAACCGGTTCGGACGTACTGGACCTGCAACGATTCTGTACGCCTGAAAGGCTGGTACCATCTCCTTATCTACTAAATCTACTTCCGCTTCTCGGCAGAGCAAGTCGCATATCTTTTTGCTCCTATCCTCCCTAAGTTTTCCTCCTCCCTGCTTGCTTTTTGTCTCGTCCGTGACTCTTCAGCGCTCACTCGAACCAATTTGCGATGGATTTAATAAATTGGGCTGTTTCATCTATAGATAAGATTTTTTCCACGAAGCGGACCGGGCCAGGAGAAGCGGTCTGCCCCTCTGACACGCACGCTGTCGGATACATGATGGACTCGTGGGGACAGTGGCAACCCATGTGTTTGACCGTCCTGTCTGTCGAAGACGTGGAAGATTTGTGGATTATTGGGATATTGGTGGCAGCTGCTCTGTTTTTTGGCGTGAGCGGAGCTGTCTGTTACTGGAAGATCAGGAAGACTGCGGCGGCTATCGGCGCGCTGGCCAAACTTCCTGATCAGCAAGAATCTCTGATCCGGGCTGTGAGCTCCTCAACCCAGCTGTTGTACGAACTGAACCGCACAATGGGAGCGGCGGTAGACCACCGCGGACCTGCGGTGCGCTTTGGAACTCGTTTACAGCCGCCCGGCATTAATCAGGGCACGGATGGGGGTTCGTAGCTTCGGAACCTCATATGATTCTGCGATTTTGGACCTGAACAGCACCTGGACTTTGGAAGGCTGCAGTCAAAAAGAACACTGTGGCCTGGATTGAAGATAAACAAAAACTATCTAATCTGGTTTCTGCACACGACCTTGAAAAGAAGGCTGTCTGGAAACTATTCTCCTGGAGTGAAGCTGAGAGACACTGCTGACCCCCCCCCCTCCCTCCCCAGAGGTCTCTGGGAGTGTGCTCAGAGGCGCCAAGCTTAACAACTGCTGAACTGTGTTATCTGAGTGCTGCTCACAGACTCTTTTGATCTCCTTGCATGTCGTCAAATCTGCAACAATGTCTTGTCTGGTTGTGCTTATTGCTGATAGAGTTTTTGGGACTTTATCATAGAGTGTCTTAAGGCAATCTTTGATAGATTCTTTTTTTGAATATCACAAATGATACCTATTGTGTTTTTCCTTTTTCCATATCTGTTTGACCTTCATCCGGAGACGGATGAGTGCGGCCGCGCAGAAGAACATGTCATGTGTTTGGAAATGCTGCAGCTTTGCACACTCTCCCTCTTCTGGACGACTGTGTTTACATAATCACGTTGTATTAATTAACTGGTGCAATGTTAATAAATAAATCTCTTATCTCTTATCTCTCTCTTATCTTATCTCTTATAAGACTAGTCGTCTTCAAGGTAAAGAGCTGTTTACAAACGTACCTGGATTTAGCAGAAGTCGGATGGAAAGTGTCATCTCTGGTTACACTCAAGATAAATAACTTCCTCCTTTAACCTCTCCTTCTTAAATTTCTCCATCTCCATTTCTAAGCTGGTAACTATTTTTAAGCTAAGACTGAGCCACAGACTAAGTATAATGACATCCTGTATTTATGTCTGTTGTTACAATTTAAAGGTGCTGACATATTAAATTGAAAGAAAGTGAAATCACGTCAATCAAGTGTAATGGTGTTAATTTAGTAGATTTATTTTAAATAAATGGTAGTGTCTTTGACATACCAAACTAAGTCAACGTTCTCTGTCACTTAATGGCTTTATTTATTTATCCATCATAAAGATCACAGAAATATTGGGTAAACTGAAAAAGAAAAGAATCCGTGAAATTACTATTCAATCTGAACAAGTAATTAATTAAGGATAAAGAGGTCAGTATTAATATTGACCTCCTCAAAAATCCTTTACATCTGGGTGGCACTGTATGTGTTTAAAGACACAATATGGTGGTTACTAGGGATGTCCGATAATATCGGCCTACCGATATTATCGGACCGATATTGGCATAAAAATGTAAAATCTCTACATATCGGTATCGGTTTTTCTTCCGATAACAAAAGCCCGATAATTCACATTTTATTTAACAATGAAAAATTATAGTAGGCTGTATATTTTACTTATTTTAGTTGACATTACATGTTCCAAGCTCTTTTACAGCTACAATGTTTAATTTTATTTGTTATTTAAAATTTGTCCTAGCTATAGTGGGTATTGTCAGGATTATCTCAGGGAGAGCATGATCCAACCTATTGTTTAAGTTTTTTTTTTTAAATAAATATGGCAGTTTTTCCATAACTTCAGTTGAAATGGTTCTTATTTTCTACAGACTGTTTGCCTATGGAATGTATCCAGTGGGGCAACACAATAAAGCAGACAAAATGTCCCTGACAGGAGATATATAATTTCACCTTAATATCGGTTTGTAATATCGGTTAATATCGTAATCGGAAATTAAGTGTTAAACAATATCGGCATATCGAATATCGGCAAAAAAGTCAATATCGAGCATCTCTAGTGGTTACCCTCATGTTTCCTTCAAATGTAAAAAACCAAGCGCTTTATTGTACCTGCTATTCACTGGACACAACGGCACACAACAGAACTCACTTGTTGTACCAGTAGCTCGCAGAAGTTTTACCTTTTGTGTCTTTTTCATGGTCTAGTTCTAAGAGCTAACGCTAAAAACAACAGCAGTAGATAGGAGCCAGACGTGATCGACGTGGCTTAAATTTTAACGAAAGTACGTCACCACTACCTGTGGCATATAGTCTATTATCCCTAGAAAGCATTACTGTCATCCATCAAGCACATTATTTTATCAACTGAAGTTATTGAAATTCCATGATTTGGTACTTTGTAGATTATAATATTTATCAGTTATGTATAGGGCTCATAATAACACATTACCTTTAAATATCTCCAAAACATTTGTTAAAAGACAAAGTTGTTATGATCTTAAGGGGATAGAGATATTTGTCAAACCAAAATTCAGAACAAGTTTGAAGGGACGTTCTACCTCAATCCAAGAAATAGGATTGTGGAATGGTCTGGAGAGTGATGTTAAAAATGCCAAGTCAATGTGTAGATTTAAGAAAAGGATAAAAACTGAATTGTAAAAAAAATAAAAATAATGAAGTAGCTTAATGTGTAATGTATTAGAGTTAGAAAAATTAGAAAGATTTATTATTTTGTTTTGTTACTTGAAGTTTAAGTTTAGGTTTGAGTTGAAGTTCAATATTACTTGAAGTTTAATATTGTTTGAACTAATTGTTTGAAAAAAGGGGCAGATAGAATAAGATTTTTTTCTCTTCTTTCTGCTGCCTTTCATTTTATATTTTGTATTCTTAGCATTTATGGGATTGTTTTGTATTGTTTTTATTCATTAATAAACTTATAATAATAATAATAATAAAAATCCAGAATATAATTCAAAATCTTACTTCTAACCTACAAAGCTCTCAACAACCTAGCTCCATCTTGTATTACAGGTCTTATTGTTCCATATTTTCCTAACAGAGCACTTCGCTCTCAAACTGTAGGTTTAATTTTGGATCCTAGAGTTTCCAAAAGCAGAATGGGAGGAAGATCTTTCAGTTATCAGGCTCCTCTTTTGTGGAACCAACTTCCAGATACTGACTATAAAGCTGACACATTGTCCAGTTTTAAGACTGGGCTTAAGTCTTTCCTTTTTGATAAATCCTATAGTTAGGGTTAGTGTCAAGTTTCTGCTCCTGTCTGCCACAGTTATTTTTCACTTGCCTTTGTTTATGTTGCCTGCCCCTTCTGTCCACAGCCCTGTCTTTAGTTTTCATTGTTCAGCCCAGTAATGCCTATCACCCATCCTCAAGCTCAAACCTGCTTCCTTGTTTTTCTTGCCACGCCTCCTTGTACCTGCTGTAATTACTCTTCATGCCCTCCACCTGCTCACAGCTCTATTTAAGCCACAACTCTTCAGTCATCCAGTGCCAGATTATTGAAAGCCTCACAGCCAGTAAATTCTCCAGCATTTCTCGTCCCAAGTTTCCTTATTCATGACCACAGCTTTGTTCTTGACTCCTCGCCTTGTCTTTGCCCTTGTCTGGATACCACGCCTGCAGCTTACACGGTTTGACCGTGCTCCTCTCTTTGACCATGTCTACTGATTCTCCTTTTTGCATTTGAATTATGAGTGTTGGGTATTAAAATGTTTCCTGACTAACTTTATCAATTTTTATGTTAAGAGTTAATGCTTTTTGCAACACACACAATCCCTGGAGTAAATATTTTAGTTTAGTGTCAAGAAACTATTTGCAATTAGGTTTGATCAGGCACAAAAGTTATGTGAAAAACTAAGCTCGTTTTCTTCACATGACCTTGTAGCTTTCTTGGTAAGAGATGAAACAGTAAGCCTTTAGCGGTGCCTAGCACCACTCTGAAAAACAAGTTTGAGTGAAGTCATCACACGCACGCACACACACATACACAAGGTATAAAACGGTTACAGCGCACTTAAGAGTCTTTGAAGTCTGTCCGCGAGTCTATGGCCCAGACGTCCGGTCCAGCATTGATGACCATATCTCCCGCCGAACTGTATGTGACTTCCCGGTTCAGTGTCAAGGTGAGAGATTGTAATTTGTTACACGTCAATGCCTAAGTGTGTGTATTTAAGTTTTACTGTGGCGAGATTAAACAGACACTTTGATCTTAGCAGGAAAACTGTTTGTGTGTGACTTGTATGTTTATTGTACATCTGAGGTGACTTGTACAACTTTATGTTTTTACTTTTTTCCTTTTTCTGTCACTGACTTATTTAATAAAGTTTTTCTAAACAATTGTGTGCCTATCCTTCACGAACTTGACAAATGATTTAAAATATGATAAAACATTAAACATTTGGGTTGATTTGAAATATCATAAAACAGCATTTTTTGCCTGCTCAAACTCTCCTGGCTCTCGACCCCTGCTACGTTCCTGGATTCTGTTTCCTGCCCAGCCTCCAAAGCAGATGGCCACTTGTCCTGAGTCTGGTTCTGCTGGAGGTTTCTTCCTTTTAAAAGGGAGTTTTTCCATTCCACTGTCTCCTTTGTTGCTTGCTCAGGATGGGAGACTGTGGTGAAGTGAAGATTCAACGAATATGCTGCTTCTTTAGATTGAGAACTTTACTAATGTATGTGAATGTTCCTGTAAAGTGCCCTGAGACAACTTTGTTGTGAATTGGCGCTATATAAATAAAATGAATTTAATTGAATCCAATGTTTTATCACAGTCCAGTCCTCAACACATCTACATGTCAATATACCCCATTACCTTAGCCCTAGCCTGGCCTCCTCGCCTTCCTACACAGCTCCGCTCAATTCTATTTTCCCTTCACTGCTCCGTCTGGGACTTCTCCCATAGAGAAGGATTTCTCCGGTAGATTTTTGACCGGACCAATCAGAGAACAGAAGGGGTGGAGTTTTTGGCCCCTAACCCACGTCTCCACCTGTTCTCATTCAAAGCGATGCAAAGCGATGCAGGACTGTTTTTTATGTGACACAAATGTATTAAATCCCCCTTCTTAATCCCTTATCTGGAGTTTTCTTTTGTTTTTTTGCCAAAAGTCAAGTGATCGCTCCCTCCTCCCTCCTCCTCCTCCTCTCCCTCCGCTGAGTTGAATGAGGAAATGCCTCAGGTTGTCACTCACGAGAGAATTAAAGTGAAACTAAACCCAAATTTAAGTTTTTTTAGCTGATAAACTCCCTAGAATGTGTTTAAAATGTTTCTGAGCACTATTTCTGTGTTAATTTTCATGTATTTGTGCGTATTAGTTAAAATCGGCAATATTTGGTCTAAAAACGTGTTCACTGTAGCCCTATGGGTTGAACAGAGGTTATTGCACGTTAATTTTACTATTAGTTCAAATGCTCAGTTGTGACATGTCTGCTCAGTTGTGACGTCACATCGTCTCCTGCCTGAATATAAAACTGTAGCCACGCCCCCGAGAAGGTCACTCCCCCCTGCAGAGCTCAGGGCGGAGCGGAGTTGGATCAGAGATTAGCATCATAGCATTAGCATAGAAGAGCTACGATGTTCCATAAAAGCTCTTCAAACTGATGTCCACCCACCCTTACACCATCAGGTTACAATCCGTTTGGAGGTGAGTCCCATTTTACATCTTTCCATTCCATAATTTATTTTTGGAGTATATGACGTGTTTCTTCATGTGCTGTTTATTGCGGCCTGCAGCCTTGCTTCGGTGTGGCCCCACATAAGGTCGTGGCGTTTATCTGTTGCTGATCAACGTTAGTTTGTGTTGTAAATGCGTTTAAATGCTAAGAATCTAGTGTTTCTTATGAACACCGCAGAGTGTGTGAACTCTGAGATAATGAAGACCGTGACATCAAAAAACAATGGAGACTAGCTGGCGCTAATTTTAGCTGTTGTACTAGTTACGATGTTTATGTTTATTAAATTTGTTCATTTTTTTTACAAAAGAAACAATACAAGACAATCCCATAAATGATAATGTACAAAATATAAAAAAATGAAAGGTAGCAGAAAGAAGAATAAATCTTATTATATCTGCCCCTTTTCTCCAACATCAGATTAAACAAAAATAATCTTCAACAAACAGTACAAAATAACTAACTCTTTCTAATTTTCTAACTAAATTTCTTTTGCTGCAAATAATGTTGTGGTATTTATAAAATAATATGTACTTGGTGAATGAATATATCATGTTCATCAGCTCTGTGCAGCAGTATTTATTTTGCACTGGGTCATCTGTTTGACATCAACAAAGTGATAAAACAGTAATGTTTCTCAAGTATGTTTTTTTGTAAGGTGATTAAAAATGTGTTGTTGTCTTTTAGCTCCATGAGGCGTTCCACATCCAGGGAATCTGAGCCGTGCAGCAGTCCCAAACACTCGAGACCACCTTCAGGATGCTCCACCCGCAGGATGCTCCACCTGCCAGCCGGAAACAAACACCAAGGTCTCAGCTGCACCCAACATTGTTGTGGATGGAGGTCTCAAGAGATGACGCAGCTCTGGCCGAGACTCTCTGCATCATCTTCCGCTGAATTTGAAATACATGTCACACATTTGGCACTTCGCATCTGGTTCTGTGAACTTCTTTTAGAATAGGATACCCTTTATGTAAATTACTATGTACTTGTGTTAAATTATTATTTATGTTTTCTTCTAACCCTGTGCGGACTGGGCACCTGGGTGGTCTGTAACACAGGTGTACACACCCACCTGTTCACATCTGGCCATAACCTATGTCAGAAAGGGATTTTTTTATAAGTCATAAATTGAAGTACAGGAAACTTTTAAATTTTAACGTTTAAAAATTTATGCTTCCTATAACTTTTTTAATAATGTACAATTTGGATTACTCTAATTGATTATTGCACTTTGTTTCTTTTGTTTTACAATATTTAATATTGGCACACCTGAAACAATTATAATTTATATTAAATTTAAACATTACTTTGTAAAAATTGCTGATGTAAACATGTTTATTAAATGTTTGTTTAAATTATGCATGCATCTGAGAGAAATGCAATTTCAATCCTGTGTATGTTCTGTACATATTGCAGTTTGGACAATAAAGTTGACTTTGAATTTTGACTTTGATGTATGATTTGGAAATGTATTTATCAATACAGAGGTCTAGTGTTGACAGAACAATGAGCTTCATAATTGATTATGTTGACTATGAGCAGTCCATTTTAACACATTTACTATATAAAAATTAATTTTAACTGAATGTGGAGTGCAACATGTATATCATTTAGTATTTTTACTCATTTTTTATAAGTTTGTGTGTGCTTTTACTGGTAGAGTAATGCATACCCATAGTAATTCACATCACAGGAGAAATGCTTTTAAGACAATAAAATGCACAGTGTATTCAAGACCAGGTTTATTGGTGTGTTTTTTAATATATAGTATATTTATTAGGGCTTTAGGAAGTACTAAATAATTCATAATTATACCCTTGGCGTCTCCCTACAACACATGTTTTCTACAGGTGAGAGGAAGCTGCAGTGACCACAGGTGCACCTTTTGAAAGGTTTTTATTTATTTATTGCTTTACAATTTGGATTGAGATAGTTGAAAATTATTTAAAAAAAAGATAATTTGTTACTGCTTTGAACATTAGCCTATGTTGCTAATATAAATTTACCACTCAGATGCTGGACCCGTTCGGTCCACACCACCAGATTCTTGCATAAGAGCGTCAGTGCCTGTAGCCAGCAGCTCGAACTGATCAGGACCTGTGGCTCTCTGCTCCAAGTCTCCCTCAGTTTCTGGTGAGGGAGGTGTAGAAAAGACCTGTGTCGCTGTGTTCACTCTCCATGTTGCATAATATTATGCTAATGCTAGCTGCATGTCACGGTCCTGGCCACACCCACCTACTCGCTCTAACCCCACCTCCTCCCTCCTTTAGGCGGTGCCTCCACAGTCTATCGGAACGCCCATTTTGGAGAAGATTTTGAATTTGAACTTGGGGAGGAGTTAAAGACCCAGAGCCCGTTTAGTTTCACTTTAAACTCGGGTTTTACGTTACTGCCCGAGTCCCTGCAGATTTTCTGGTCTTCTGGTGTGCTGGACCAGAGCTCTATGGTTTTATTTTTATTTTTTTAGAACGTTTTATTAACATATAAACACAGAATATGCAGCGGCAGCGAGAGAAAATGCAGCAGGAGGCGGAACTGATGTCAAGTTCAACAGACCACGGGGGAGCAGCCATATATGGCTCTGAGGGG
>JBBPBX010070717.1:8308-18512 GCA_038048925.1 Garcialebias charrua | reverse complement strand
ATTTATTTATTTTCGTTTATTTTCCCTTGCTGGTCTGAAAGCACATTTTGCTCAGCAACGTCAAATCTTGCGTTAACGTGAAGCCGGGAAGGGTTGAGGCAAGATGATGCCTTCAGGGACCGTTTCTGCAAGGCGCTCATTTAGAGACAGGTGTCTTGTCAAATACCGACGTTCTTCAGCCCGAAAATCGGTGGGTAAAATGCGTTCATTTCCCCCAACACGCCCCCACCTCTTCATTAAATCAGCTCAAATCAGACCACAGGTCCGAACTTGCCTCAGCAACAGACAATAGAGTCCTCTCTGGTTTGCTCCACACGGCGTCGGAAACACTCACCGCGGTGGGAAGAAGAAGAAGAAGAAGCGCCGCTCCACAGCGAGGAAGCAGATCCCATTCGATTAAACATCAAATAATAAAAAAGGAGAAGACGAAAAGAGGATGCGCAGAAGCCGAGCAGACACCTCCTCTTGGCCACACTACTACTTCTACTACTCCATGGGGGCTGCGAGGACGAGGAGCCTTCTTCACTGACGCGGCGCAGCGTGAGGATGCTGTCCGGCAGAAAGGGGCGGAGCCAAGCGTCTCCAGTGGAGCGTGCTTAATTGAGTGAAGGGATTGTGTTACCCCCTCTCCCCCACCCATTGGCGACCTGCCCTTGCAGACTCCCCGATTCTTGTTGCAACAATTTATAATATTGTGTAAGGCCTCTTTAAGAGTGCTGTTTACTATGCATGGGGCGTCACTGATTCACAGGTGGATGGTTGGCTGAAGAGATGCTGCTGCTGCTGACTGGGGTTTTAAAGAACCATGCATGCATGATTTATGAAGAAAAGAAACTTGCTTAATACAATTAGTTTTGCTCAGTTTAAACCAGGGGTGTCAAAGTCAATTGCACCGAGGGCCAAAAAAAACAAATTTGCTACAAGCCAAGGGCCGGACTGGTTCAATAAGGGGGTGATGTAAAAAAAAAAAATTCTTTCTGCACTCTTTTCATTCAATGTTTTCTTTTTGATGAATTTGTTTTATATTGTCTCTTTTAAATGAATGAATAAATGAATTAAATACAATATTAAATAGCTTTACATCTGCTAAGTTCTTGGCATAAATCAACACAGATATGTTTCTGCTTTTAATATTTTACATTGTTTTATAGTGTAGCTGTTTATGTTTCGTTTTTTTATACAGTTTTCTTGTGGTTTTTAATTAATAGGCTTTTTTATGATTGTTTACTGTTGGCTGCAAGTATCAAGCTGCGAAATCCTTCATTTTCTACAACTGATAGCTGTTGGTCATTAATTATGATGTTTAGCAATTTATCTGTGAACTTGAGCTCAGTGGTGCTTCAGTGGTGTGTTTTTATTGTTCAATCTGGGGCGAGCGCTCTGATTTCGGTCAGCCGCTCTCCGCCTGTCCCTCCTATGAGACGGTCAGACAGCGGGTCGGACTGGACGCAGCTGGCTGCGGTCGGTCTCCCTGTTTCGGTTCAGTGAGAGTGGCGTCCCGCTGAAGCCCCAGAGCTCGAATGTCCAACCTAAAACTAACTTGACTGCAGTTTAATGTGGCGCTATGGCTCTGCAGACATTGCACTTTGCTGTCTTGCTGTGTTTAATGTAAAATACTTCCACACAGCAGACATGTTACAATGAAAAGTTGACTAGCTGTTAGCTAAAGTGCTACTCACTCCTCACGCTGTAGCTGACAGCAAACTATGAAATGGATTTCCTGAATGTGACGTGAGGCGGGTTTATTACTCTGGGTTCATGAGACACGACTCCTGATCGGCCCCACCCCTACTACTGTTGCATTGTGGGGAATGTAGTGTTGATGCGTGCAAAACACCAGCGGGCAGCTGTGGCCTGCGGGCCGTTTCTAATAGTAATTAAATATCATCCAGGGGGGCATAGATAATTAATTTGCGGGCTGGATCTGGCCTGCAGGCCGGCACTTTGACATATCTGGTTTAAACTGATGTAGTGGCAGGGCTTCCGACTTGGGACCCGAAGGACGCGGGTTCGCGCCCCGGCCACTACACACCTTGGGGTGTCTATGAGTGCACACCTAATTCTCCAGCTCCCCGGGCGCTTTTTGGCTGCTCACTGCACCACCTGGTGGTGGTTGGGTTAAATGCAGAGACGAATTTCGTCTGTGTATGGGAAACATACGCAGATGACAGAAAAAGACATTATTATTATTAATATAAAGTATTTGTACTTAGTTACATTCCACCACTGGTTTAAACAATATGAACAATTGTGTCAAAAAACAAGATTCACACAAATGAAGTGCAACACCCTATTGTGCACACATAATAGATTTATTTTAAAGTTTCTTATGCTAAATTTTTAACTTAGAGATCCTATTTTTTTCTAAATGTGTCAAATTCTTTGCACAATCACACACCCAATTAGCACATGATTTTTTTTTTTTAAACCTACTTTTTTAATACAGGTAGTCTTCGACTTACGACGTAGATCCGTTCCTACGCAGCGTTGTAAACCGATTTTCAATGTAATCAATCAATCAATCAATTAAGCAATTCATTCATTTCAAATAAAAATAAAAAAACAAGAATACTGTTTACAAAAAACATAATATAAAATCAAAAATACATGAAATGAAAGGAGGCAGAAGAAGAAAAAAAATATTGTGCTATCTGCCCCTTCTTCAACTAAATTAATTCATACAATCAATTCAAACAGCAATCACAAAAAAATAAAATTATAAATGATTTCTCACACAATACCATATATAGTAATTTGCATATGATCTAATTTATGAATAGTTGTTCAAAATTTATGTTTTAATCATTTTCTTCAATATAGATATTGATTTTGCAATTTTAATATCAGGTTCCAAACCATTCCACAGTCTTATTCCCTGTACCAAAGTAAATCTACTCTTTAAACTGGTTCTGTGTTGTGGCATAACAAAAAAGATCTGTTCCCTTGAGATTATAAGTACTAGTCCTTTTTACAAAAAGCACTTGGATATTTAAGGGTAAATTGAAATTCTGAGCTTTGTATAATACTAAAAGAATATTATACTCAACCAAATCATAAAACTTCAACAACTTCAATTCGTAAAACAAAACATTTGATGGATGGCAGTAATGTTTTCTTGCTATAATTCTTATGGCTCTCTTCTGTAAAATAAAAATAGGTTTGGTTACAGTTTTGCATGCTGTACCCCAAACATCTATACAGTAAATTAAGAGCGGGAGTATGATTGTATTGTATAACAAATATAGTGCTTTATCCATCCATCCATCCATCCATCTTCTTCCGCTTATCCGGGGTCGGGTCGCGGGGGTAGCAGCCTAAGTAGGGAGGCCCAGACTTCCCTCTCCCCAGCCACTTGGAGCAGTTCCTCTGGGGGAATCCCAAGGCGTTCCCAGGCCAGCCGAGAAACATAGTCCCTCCAGCGTGTCCTGGGTCTTCCTCTGGGTCTCCTCCCGGTGGGACGTGCCCGGAACACCTCACCAGGGAGGCGTCCAGGAGGCATCCTAACCAGATGCCCGAGCCACCTCAACTGGCTCCTCTCGATGTGGAGAAGCAGCGGCTCTACTCCGAGTCCCTCCCGGATGACTGAGCTTCTCACCCTATCTCTAAGGGAGAGTCCAGCCACCCTGCGGAGAAAACTCATTTCAGCCGCTTGTATCCGAGATCTTGTTCTTTCGGTCATAACCCAAAGCTCATGACCATAGATGAGGGTGGGAACGTAGATCGATCGGTAAATTGAGAGCTTTGCCTTTTGACTCAGCTCTCTCTTCACCACGACAGACCGGTACAGCGCCCGCTTCACTGCGGACGCTGCACCTATCCGCCTATCGATCTCACGCTCCAGTTTTCCCTCATTCGTGAACAAGATCCCGAGATACTTAAACTCCTCCACTTGGGGCAGGACCTCCTCCCCGACCCGGAGAGGGCATGCTACCCTTTTCCGGCTCAAGACCATGGCCTCGGATTTGGAGGAACTGATCCTCATCCCGGCCGCATCACACTCGGCTGCAAACCGCTCCAGTGAAAGTTGTAAATCACGAACTGATGAAGCCAGTAGGACCACATCATCTGCAAAAAACAGAGAAGCGATTCTAAGGTCACCAAAACGGATCCTCTCAACACCTTGGCTGCGCCTAGAAATTCTGTCCATAAAAGTTATGAACAGAATCTGTGACAAAGGGCAACCTTGGCGGAGTCCAACTCTCACCGGAAACGAGTGCTTATAGTGCTTATAGTGCTTTATCATTTAGTAAATCTCTAACTCTATACAGTATAGCACTGCAATAGACCTAGATATTTTAGTTTTTACAAAATTTACGTGTTGTTTCCATGACAACTTCTCATCATTAATTACACCCAAAAACTTTACCTCATACCCTGCATACTTCAAAATCCTCAATCTTAAAAAGAGCATCAATCGTTAGCTTTTTCTTACTAAATATCATATAATTGGTTTTATCTAGATTTAGTGATAAAATATTTAACTTAAACCAATACTGTATTTTTACAAACTCAGAATTTATCAACTCAAACATTTGTTCCAAGTTTTTACCTGAACAAAAAAAGTAGTGTCATCAGCAAAAAGAATACATTTAAGGACACTAGATACCTTCATTAAATCATTTACATATAAAATAAATAACTTAGGTCCAAGTACAGAGCCCTGTGGTACTCCAGATGATACATTACTTAAAGCTTCAGTATGTAGCTTTTTTATGAACATATTTCTTCACTCTGTCACTACCTCCTGACAGACTGATGTTAGCCAGGTAATCTCTGAAAAAAAATAAAAAAAAATTGTCCCCTTGCTTCTCCAGGTGGTAAATAAGCATTTCTAAAAAGAAAAGGTGACCCGCCATTTTCCAGCCAATAAAAACAGAGTTTGTAACCAGCCAATAAAAACAGAGCTTGAATTTGAATCAGCCAATAAAAACAGAGCTTGAATTTGAAATTCAACAGACCACAAGGGGGCAGAGCCACATATGGCTCTGAGGGGGAGGGATCAGAATGCTTTGCCTGTTGAAAATATTTCTAAGTGCTGCAGTTCTACAGAAACTGCATACTGAATCAGATCTGCATCTTCAATTTGAGCAAATTGTTTTCTGTCCTTCAAATAACTACCGGTAGATATCCACTGCAATGCAGGTCCTCTAATACCATATTTTTCCAATTTATCAAGTAAAATGGTATGGTCAATGGTGTCAAATGCTTTTTTTAGATTGACAAATATACTTATACAATTTAGTTTTTGATCAACAGTTGTGGTAACTTGTTCCATTAATTCCATTAGAGCCATGGATGTTGACTTATTTGATCCAAATCCATATTGACTATTACTTAGAATGTTATTTTTATCCAGAAATTTGTCAAGTCTAGTTACAAAAAGTTTTTCTAAAATTTTTGAAAACTGTGGCAACAAGGATATAGGTCTATAGTTGTTAAATTCACTTTTATCACCATTTTTGAATAAAGGAATTACCTTTGCTATCTTCATTCTATCTGGAAAAACTCCAGTTGAAAAAGACAAATTACATATATATTGAAATGGTTCAATAACATGACACATTATTTCCTTAACCACCATCATATCCATGTCTTCACAGACTTTCGATTTTTTGTCGGCACATCTGTTAACTACATTCATTATTTCATCTAAATCGAAATCATCGATGTAAGTCGGAATATACGTACATACTGCACCATACACATGTACAGTACTGTATTAACAAGCACTTAGCCTATCCTAACACAGTACCCTACATAATTGTAAAAAAAAAAAACACATACGTTTGGGAGCCATAATGAAGGGAAAAAAGAGTTAATGGCCTACCAGGATGCTGTTGATGCCGTTCTCCTCGGTCCATCCGCTGTACCTGTACTGTATTCCGTTTTCCGTTTACGACTTAAAACTGTGTTCAAAGTACAGTACAGTATTCCTCCGCCGCTGTACTGCGTACAGTACAATATTTTCCACCACAGCACCGTGTAGTACAATATTTTCTGCCGCTCCACTGTGTAAAGTACAATATTTTCCGCCGCTGCTTTACGTTTAAGACGTAAAACCGGTCCATCTGCCGTATTCCACATTCCCTTTACAACGTAAAACCGCATTCACAGTACAGTTTTGTCTTGATTTTTGAATGTCCAGAGGACCAGACTTAGCTTTTTTAGAGAGTACAGTGCAGTGTATTCCTCCACCACTACGTTTACGACATAAAACCGGTTCATCCGTCGTATTCCGCATTCCGTTTACGACGTAAAACTGCGTAACTCAGATTTTCATAGTAATTTTTTATTTTATTTCATTTTTTATGGGAGATGCGTCGTAACCACAAAACATCGTAACTCGAGACTGTCGTAACCCGAGGACTACCTGTACTGGATTTTGCATGAAGCTTTCATCGCTTTAGAGCAGGAATCAAAGCCCGGTTTGGATTTTGCACTTTTGCTTATGTGCTCCCATGTCATCCATCTTCATGTGCTCCTCCAGAACCTGCAGATGTTAAAACCAACTCGTGGCTATTTTCAGTTAAGCCGTTCCAGACATCAGCATCAAGCAGCAGCCTGGGAAGAAAACTGGAGATAAAGTAAAGCATTCTGGTTTCTGCACAATTTTCACTATTTTAGAGAAAAATGGAAAAAATAAATTATGAATATTGATAAATATAAAGTGCTATATTAAAGGGTAGTCTTTTTTTTCCTAAAGGCATGTTAGAAACACTTATCTTTGGTTGAAGTTTTCAGTTGTTGACAGTAAAGAACAAAAATTACAGCTCAAATTATATATAATATAATATAATTGTATTAAAATTTTAAAAAAAAGTGAGGTTTAATCTAGATTGCTGAAAAATACACTGAAGAAAAAAGAAAAGCTATGATGGCAAAGATAAGTATAATATTGTATGTTTGTTATGCTTGTGCTGTTTTATAAAATATAAATAAATAAAATGAAAATTAAGAAAATAACATAAGAAATTCCTCTGTCTTTAGAGAAAAGAAAATATTATACTCCCATGTGCTTGTGCAGTCAAAACGTCTGAGATGGCATCAGCAGTTTGAAAGTCAGAAAGATCTTTTGGAAATCTGAGCAGTTATTCAGATTACAGATTAATATGAAGCAAGACTCATTATTCTGAAAGTCATAATGAATGAAAACTGAAAATTAAATTACCGTATGTTCTCTTTCTACTTAAGCATGTACAACAGCAACCTTCAGAAACCATAAATAAATGCAATATTAGATTGTAATTTTAATAATTTGGGGTTGTAAAGTTAGTTCTGGGATTGCACGTCTTTGCAAGAACATTTAAAAAACTAACAAATTGTACATCTTTTAATTTTCTGTTTCATTTATTTATGTCTTGTCTTCATGAAGACACTGAACATTTATCAGAACTGTGAAAGTGCTGCTGCTGAATGTGGGACAAACACATTGACGTGAAATCACTGAGTATCTCTGCGTCAAGAAATTTACAAAAGAAATCCTGGTGTGTTCAGTGATCTGGATTCAGCGCCACATTACCCCCATGCTAAGGCTTCCCCTCTTTCAGTCATGTGCATTTTGGACCCGTTTTCTTTGTCCCTCCTCTCGTTTTTCATCTGTAAGTGCAGCTGAACAGAAAAACTGAGATTAGGGAAATTTCTGGTCAGCACAAACCAAAACTCAGTTTTGAAAGTGTGAGGGAGAATTCCAGTGCTATATTTGGAGCATGTTTTTTGGATCGAAATGAGAACAGTAGTAGCCTTAAGGGAGACGATCACGCATGAGATCAGGAGTTTTCGGGGTAACATTTTCCAGATTAAATTGGAAAAGATTGACTCATGACAGAAAACAGGAGACAGGACAGAGAACTAGAGCTGATGCATGTAAAATAGCTCAGTCTAAAATGTCACCAAATTATAAACATATCTTCTTGCACACCAAGCCACTAATAATTGTAATACAGTGTATATACAATATATATATGTGTATACATATATATTATATATATATACATATATATATTATATATATATATACATATATACATATATATATACATATATACAGGTAGTCCCCGATTTACGAGCGCTCTGATCTGCGAGGTTCCAGACTTACGAGCTGCGAATTTTTGGAAAAAACGCAAAAAATACTGAGTTTTCATGTGTTTTTTCACCACAGTTAGTTAGCTAAGCATATGGACACACGTTTCCGATCATTTTTATGCACTCATAAGCAGTTTTTGGATGAAAATAGAGTGTTTGTAGTCGCGCTAGCGAAACCGTTCCAATTTACGAGCGAAATTCCGGATTTACGAGAGACATGGCGGCCGTTCCAAATTACGAGATTTCCGGTTTACGAGCGCCTCGTTGTAACGGATCTCGCTCGTAAATCGGGGACTACCTGTATATATCATCCATCCATCCATTTTCGTCCGCTTATCCGGGGTCGGGTCGCGGGGGTAGCAGCCTAAGTAGGGAGGCCCAGACTTCCCTCTCCCCAGCCACTTGGAGCAGCTCCTCTGGGGGAATCCCAAGGCGTTCCCAGGCCAGCCGAGAAACATAGTCCCTCCAGCGTGTCCTGGGTCTTCCTCTGGGTCTCCTCCCGGTGGGACATGCCCGGAACACCTCACCAGGGAGGCGTCCAGGAGGCATCCTAACCAGATGCCCGAGCCACCTCAACTGGCTCCTCTCGATGTGGAGAAGCAGCGGCTCTACTCCGAGTCCCTCCCGGATGACTGAGCTTCTCACCCTATCTCTAAGGGAGAGTCCAGACACCCTGCGGAGAAAACTCATTTCAGCCGCTTGTATCCGAGATCTCGTTCTTTCGGTCACAACCCAAAGCTCATGACCATAGATGAGGGTGGGAACGTAGATCGATCGGTAAATTGAGAGCTTTGCCTTTCGACTCAGCTCTCTCTTCACCACGACAGACCGGTACAGAGCCCGCTTCACTGCGGATGCTGCACCTATCCGCCTATCGATCTCACGCTCCAGTTTTCCCTCATTCGTGAACAAGACCCCGAGATACTTAAACTCCTCCACTTATATATATACAGCAAACCCCCTACTTACGACTCCATCGACCTACGAACAACGGGACCTACGAACGTATCATATTTAATAAAAATATGAAATTACTGTATTAAAAAAAAAATAAATTTGTGTTTAAATGTTCTTAATTTCATGTGTACATCACTTTGTTGCAGCTGTGGTTGTTTTAAAGGCTTTATAAATAATAATTATGATAAAAAAGATCATTTCTGATCATTTTTGAGCAATCTTGGGCAGCAGGAAGTAGGTCTTCAGTTTACACGGTCACAAATTAATGTAGAACACCGGACGCCATTTTAGGTTCAGTCACTGGGGTCTCCGGTCACAAATTAATGTAGAACACCGGACGCCATTTTAGGTTAGCTGCCGGGAGCCGGCCGAAGACTGGTGACCAGGATGGCTTCATATGGATTAATTACGAGCTGGAAACGTCTCTGTGAACTTTGTGGATGTCTCAGGCAGCAGCGGATTTATCGCTGATCGTGCCAGGCCGCCGCGAACACCTCCGGCCGGCCTGGCTACACCTCCGGCCTGGCTAGCTCCAGAAGCTAACACGGGAGCTAACACGGGAGCCGGCCTTTTGAACACTTGTGACCAGGATCGCATCATATGGATTAATTACTAGCTGGAATCGCTCTGTGAGCTCTGTGGACGTCTCAGGCTGGAGCAGGAGCTGCAGATTGATCGCGCCGCCGCTCCAACACCAGCTCATGGCTTGGCTAGCAGAAGCTAGCCAGCTAGCTAACACAGGTCTCGAGCAGCTGCGGTGGTTCACTCGCCGGCCGCCGCGCTGCTCGGCCCGACAACAATCAACGCATGGCAACCTAAGATGTCGGCTTTGACCATCTCAAAGTAAGAAAATATATTTTTATTTATTCTGTAAATGTGAATAGCAATGTTTAACATTACAGTACACTACTGTACATGCTTAAATGTGTGCGCGCGCTCCGTTAGCATGATAATTTAAAAAATAATAATAATTTTCACCCCCTAGCTACGGCAGAATCGAGCTGCGAACCGTTCTTAGGTCCCTAAATCGTTCGTACCTCGGGGGTCACCTGTATATACATATACATATATATATATATATATATATACATATACATACAGTATATATATACATATATATATACATATATTTACCGGTATACATATATACACATATACATAAATA